>SRQA01000041.1:0-51820 GCA_018360365.1 Claviceps citrina | reverse complement strand
ACTAAGGGAATAGCTCTCTTAATTATCTAGGCCTCCTTTAAGCTAGTTATAAAAGTTAGTCTATAAGAGGGGATTTTTAATATAATTCTTATAAATCTTTTCTTCTATAGCCTAACATTACTTTATAGTACTAGTAAGGCAAGTGCTAGTATATAGGACCTTTGCAAAGTTAGTAGTAAATTAATAAGGATTTATTATAAATTATGCTTTATAGTTACTAATAAAAGTCTTTAATTAAAGAGTATTCTAGCTACTATAAGAAAGCTACTTAAGAGGAGCTTATATAAAGGTCTGCTATAAATAATATATAGCAGGTGTAATAGGAGCTATAAATACATTCTTCTCTAGCAATTCTTTATTATTAATATTACATATAAGTTCTTAGAGTTTTTAAAGTTATTACTTCTTCCTTGCTTAATTAACGTGCTCTTAGAGCGCTAAGATTTTAGTATTATAATTATTATTAATAGGGGTGTCTTTTATAGCTACTATAGGCTCTTACTAACTAGAGGGTATAATAGGTTATAGTAGTAATCTAGATATAATACTAGCTTTAGGCATAGCTATAGGTCTTTACGTAGATTTAGTACCTTCTCTAGTGACTTTGCTGCTATTATATATTAAGTTATAAGTCTAAACTATAATAACTTTCTTAATCTAATAGTTTAATATAAATAAAAGAATTAAAATTATTATAAATAGGTTAGGGATATTAGAGTAAGAGATTAAGGAAGTTATAGCTTATTTAAAGGTATATAGTAATAGGTAATAGTCTTAATTCTTGCCCCCCTCTATCTAATCTAGTTAGAGGTCTATGCCTATATAATCACAAGTGTTATATACCTCTAGTCCTTACTATAAGTCTAGCAGTTATACCTTGCCATAAGTCTAGCGCTTATACGCGGCGAATAACCTTGTTATATAACGCGAATCTAACAGAGGCTTGCTCGTGCAAATGGATCCTGTTGGCCTAAGGCAACCTCGTGGCTTTCTGGTCCTAACAATTACTACCTATATTACTACTATTATTACCCCCTTAGTCTTATTTTTATATTTTAATAACTTTTACCTTAGGGTTACTTATAGCTTACTTAACTTACTATATAGTTTTATTTACACTAATATAGCTTACTATATTACTTTTAGGCTAACTAAGGTAGTAAAGGGGTATTAGGTATATAGCTTTTTACTTATTATTTACTCTCTATTTTCTAATGTTTTTATAGGCTACCTTTATAGTATACTACTAGTATATTATCTTATAATAATATCTTACTAATATAATATATAGTCTAGTATTATTACCTAGAATTATAAGTATTTTATAATATAATTACCTTTATTTACCTTGTTTTTTACTAATAAATATGCCTTTTTAGGCTAACTATAATAATACCCTTATAGTTTAGAAGGCCTAAATAAAGTTATATTTATGTCCTAAGAACCTAGGGTATCTCCCCTAGGCAATTGCTATTTGCTAGTTTTTTACCTTAGTTAGGGGGCTGCTTAATAAAAAAGAAAACTATAATAAGTTTGCTAGTTTTACTACTAGTATTATAATAAGGACTTTTCTAGTAAATATCCCTATAGTATAAGGGGTGTTTCTTTTATTTTTTAAGGGTAGTTCTAGGGTTTTAATAAATTTGTTTTTTTTTAATATATAAATAGTATGCTAAATAATAGCTAGTGTTTTTTAGGAGCTTATTATTCCCTTTTTATTAGTAATTATATCTTTTTTCTATATATTACTATTAGCTATAGTGTGTTTATATCCTTATCTAAGACCTATTAATTATATTTACTTAGCTATTCCTTCTACTTTACTAGGTAATAGGTCTTTTCTTTAATTATTTTCTATTTTTTAATTTCTTTAACTTAGTAGTGTTTATTTTCTTCTTTAAGGTCTAGTATATTTACCTGTGTATTTATACTATTTTTATAGTAATTTTATAGCTTAAGCAGGCTAATATAAAATATATTATATAAGTAGCTATACTTTTCTAGTAGTGCTAGTTTATATACTTACTTCCTAATTACCTAAATAACACAAAAGGGTCCTAAAAACCTAGAGGTTAGCTTATATTTTGCTTTCTTTACCTTAATATTCTAGGCTAATAATAGTATAAGGTTCTTATGCTTAAATATTAGTAGTAGTGTATATTATTTATTATAGTATTTTACTTAGGATTTACTAGCCCTTTATTATATTTTTTAAAGTTATTTATATACTTCCTATAGCTTTATTACTTAGGCCTTTGCCTCTAGTACCTCTTCCCTAGTAGTCTTATCCCTAAGACTAAGGCAAAATTTAAAATAATACCCTATAAGTGTATAGTAGGGGGTAAGGCCTATTAATTAGTTAACTATATTATTATAAGTAAATTAAGCTTATAGTAGTAGCTTTAGCTATACTAGTTAGTTCTCTTTAATAAAGTAATAAAGGTAATATTTAAGGACTTAGTTTATTTATTTTATTTAACTATTAGTTTGCGGGTACGCTTTCTTAAGCTATAAGGTAATTTAGGCATTATAATTTGCAAAGTCTTAGAGTAGTATAAGAGTCTACTCCTAGAAGCTGCCCTAGTTATTAGTAAAGTAGTCTTGCTTCTTTATAGTCTTTTTACTAATAAATTAGTCCTATCTTGCCCTATAGACTTAGTCTATATTACTAAGAGTAAAGAGGATTTTCTAGTAGTTATATTAATACTTATGTTTCGCTCTATTAAAGGTATAGTTTAGGTTATTAATCTAGATTTTATATTTCTATAGGTTAGTAAAGTAAGTAAGCTTTATAATATTCCTAATTTTAACTTCTTTTGTTTTACTATTAGAGGAATTATTATAGTATTACTAGTGTTTAGGCGGGTTTTTATATATACTAAGTTACTAAAGTAATATCTTTTCCTATTCCTAAAGTTATTTAAGAATCTTAAGCTAGGTAATTTGCTTATAAATAGCTTGCTTAGTAGTCTTAAGGTCTTAGCCTATAAATTATTATTTAAGTAAGGCTAGAGCTATTATATAATACTAGAGGTAGTATTTTAGGAGGTGCTAGATATATATTATTCCCTAATTTAGTTATAAATCTTATTATAGGTATTATTTCTACGACTAGGTAGCTAGGGTTAAAGCTTAAGAATTATAAGAGACGTTATAGCTAGGTAGTAGTAAAAAGGTATATATTATATTATAAAAGGACTTAAGCTTACTAAGCAAGAATAGTGCGCGCACGCGTTGCTAGATATGCTAGCCACGTGCGCAAGCCCTAGGCATTAGCCGGGGATTCTCCGTGACGTTGCTAGGCAATCCGGCGTGGGCCTGTCTTGTGGGGCCGCACCTTATAATATATCCTACTTTAGCTATAAATTTATTAGCTACTAGCTTATGCTTTACTAGCATTCTAGTAGCTACCTTACTTATCTAGACCCTAAGATTATAAACTAGAGTATTTTCCTCTCCTAAAGGTATTTTATTATATTACTACTAATCCCCTATAACTAAAGTATTTTCCTCTCCTAAAGGTATCTTACTATGTCTTCTCTTAAATATTATAACCCCTTTTACTTTTTTTATAAAATATATTTCTTTAGGCTTATTAGCCTCCCTATTACTTAAGGCAAATAAAAACTTCTTTTATAAGTTAGGTAATAGCCCTAAATTTATTAGTGTTTTGCTATTATAATTTAGCTATCTTAATAGTGTATTAGTAAGGTTACTTTTACCTAGTTTATATTTAATAATAAAGTTAAAAGGTAATAGAAATATACACTATTATACTTACCTACTATTTAGCTTTAGTAGCCTTATAAAAGTCTAAAGGTTATAGTAATCTAATAGGACTTTAACTAAATTCTTTACCTTTTTAATATAGTATTACTAGTGTTTAAATAACTTAACTATTATAAAGAGCTTTTAGTTAGTAATATTATAATTTCTTCTTATATTTATAAACTTCCTTAACTAAAATACTATAGGGTAGTATTACTTATTATTCTTTAGCTATAAGATAATACTAGCTATTATAAAGACTAAAGCGTTTATTTTAATCTAGACCTACTTATTAGGGTTATAGTAATAAAGAAAAGGGGCCTCCTAAAAGGCAGCTTTTAGCTATATAAACACTATCTTTTTAGCTAGTTTAAATTAAAAGGTGCTCTTTTATATACTATTTTAGCTGCCCTTTATAAGTGTGTTTAAAGGTGCTATAATACTAAAGTATTAGTATATAAAGTATTAGTAAAAATTATAGAATTTAAGGAATACTTATATATCCTAGAAGCTCTTTAGCTTTTACTAATCTTATATAGTCTTAACCCTTTTAGGGTTTATTAAAATGCTAGTAGTTAATAAAATAAACCCTAGGAATTCTACTAAGTCTTAGTAAAAGGTATACTTAGAAGGTTTTGTGTATAGCTCTGCCTTTTTTATATATTTAAGGACTTATTTAATATATTTTATATATACTTTTTAGGTTTTAAAAAAAATAAGAATATTATTTAAATATATTATATAAATAGTGTTTATTAATTTATAAAGAGCTTAGTAAATATAATTTTAGAATATAGCTAGGGCATTAGTAAGGCTAAATAGTATAATAAGGTATTTAAAGTGTTTATAGTAAGTTTAAAAGGTAGTCTTTTACTTATTACTAGCTTTTATTTAAATCTAGTAATAAGTGTTTTTAATATTAATTTTAGAAAAGTATTTAGTACCTTAGTAGTAGTTAAGGATTTTTAAAATAAGAGGTAAAGCATAGTAATTCTTAAGTATAATCTTATTAATTCCCTAATAGTTTATATAAAGTTAGAGTATTCTATCTTTCTTTAAAATAAAGAGAATTAGCATGCTTATAAGGCTTTTTAAAGGTTTTATACGCCTTTTTACTAGGTTATCTTAAATATAGTCCTAGAGCTTCTTAAGCTTTGCTTATAAGAGGGGGTATATAGGACTATATAAAGGTATAGTATTTAGGAGGAGGTTAATAGTATATTTTATTTCCTTTTAAAATAGTAGTAATCTAGCCTTATTAAAGGTAAATATATTCTAAAACTCCTAGAGTTTATTTAGGATAGTATTAGCACTACTAAAGGTATTAGTAACTTCTTTATCTTTAAGAGAAATAAAGCTATTAAGGGATTTTATAGTAAATACTACTACTTCTTATTATAATTTCTTAGCAAAATAGTAAGGGGTTAAAATCTTTAACTTATCTTAACTAAGCTTAAACTACTACTCTTAACTATATAAAAATAAGTATACTTATTCCTTTATAAAAGTATATATTCTAATTAATATAGGACTTTCCTTAAGTTTTAGGTCCTTATTAATAGTAATATAGTTAATAGTAAGGTCTCTCTCTTAACCCCTTAAGTCTTTTAGGGTAAGTAGCATATAATATACCTTATATTAAGGTATTATAAGATTCCCTATAACCTTAAGGAAAGAGGCTATTACTTAGGCTTTTTATAGTTAGTATTATTATATAAACTTAATGCTTATAATATTAATATTAAAGTAACTATCTAGATTTATAAATATTTTAGTAGTGTTTTACCCCTTTATAAATACTAAAACACAAAATCTATATCCTATAAGTATTTAAGTATTAGTAATAAAGGTTAGGGTATTTACCTTTACTACTAGTAGTTTTCCTAGTTTTTTACTAGCTTATTATAGTAGTAAGTAATATAGCTATTATTACTATAATTATAGTAGTAGCGGTTATTTAGTTAATCTAGCTTATTATAAACCTTATTTTTATTAGGCTTTATAGTAGGGCTTTTGTTAGAGGCTTACTATTATAAGTATTTTGATTAGTAGTTTTGTTATTATTTCTTTTACTAGTTATAATCCTAGGAATTAGTAGCTTTTTGCTTATTCTTAAAAGATAGTATTACCTTCTAGAATTATTATATAATTATTATAACTTCCTTATAAGTCTTGCTAGTAATAAAGGTATATAGATTTATATAGTTTTTGTTATGGACTAGCCCTATTACTACTGCTAATAGGCGTCGGAATACTATTAAAAGACATAAAGAGAAAGGAAGGAAAGGTAATATAAAGACCCTATTATGCCCCCTTTATACCCTTACTATAAATACCCTCCTATTATTATGTATAAGCCCTACGCGCGAGGCAAGGTGCGCATAACTACTAATACACACCTATATTAGCCCTATATTAGGCAAAGCCTAATACTATTACATAGCCTTCCGCCCTAGGCAGTAGCTATACTATACAAACACTACTTATATAAAAGCATTAGGTTAGCAAGAAAAAGCTATAGGCAAGTAAATTAAGAAATAAAACATTTCTATTATATTAAACGCTACTAGGGGAGGTAAGCTAGCCTAGCTAGAATAGGCACTAGACTAGTAAGTTAAGGAGATAGTCTAGGAATAGGCAGTAGACTAAAATAAAGGGATATAAAACTAAATAAAACTATAAACCCTACTAGGCAGTGTAAATAAGTAATATAGTAAACATAATAAGCGTGGTGTAAGCATAACACACTATACTAAATAGCTAGCATAAAAGCAAGACGTAGGCTATTAATAGTTGCTAGTAGTTAGACTATGTCTAAGTAACCCGCCTAATATTAGTACCTAGTTAGAGTAAGGTGCCTATATTAGGCGCAAGAAGTAAGCTATTAATAGCTAGCATAGCTAGCTAGTATTATAAGAACCCGTGGTTATTATTATTTACACGTAACACCTAGACTAGACAATGCTATATTAGACGCCTATTAGGGGTATAAAAACCTAGTCTTATTTGCCCCTAGAGTCCTGCTAACTATCCTCCTTTATCCCCCTTATTATAAAGAGTTTTTATTTTATTACTTATTACCTTCTTATAAACTTATTATTATACCTAAGCCTACTTTATATTACTAAATCCCGCGCTTAGTTACTTACTATATTATAGCTACCCTAAGGCCTGCCGCTACTATAATACCCACTATTACTATACTACCTAGGCTATGCCTAGGCGCTGTTTCCCTTATATAGCTTTTAGAATATTAATAAGTAGCCCCTGCCTGCCCTAGCTACCTATATATACTTATAGCTATTATAGCCTCCCCTAGGCATGCTATACTAGCCCCTATAACCGCCTCTTAGCACATAGGGTAATATTTTACCCTTACACTAGTACTAGGCGCAGGCCCTAGGCAAGTTTATTATAGAAGGAGACTCTAATAAGAAGGGTAATGCTATATTTATAACTATTAACCTGCCCTATATTTAGTGTATTCTTATTATTATTTAATTAGGCAAACTAAACTATAAGTATAGTCCCTGTAGGAAGTTATATAAAAGCTACTAAAAGGGCTGCTAGAAATACATATAGGATATATATATACTAGTAGCTAATCCCTATATTAGGCACACTATACGCGCCCTAATATAAGCTATAGCTAGGGGCTATGCTATTATTACACTAAAGGTGTATTATAAGGGAACCTAGTAAATCTAAATAGCTGCTATCTTAACACCTAAATTCCACGCCCTAGGTAATAGATTTACTAACCTATACTACTATGCTAAATATACCCTAGTTACTATCTAGACTATTTATAATGCCCCTGCTACTACTATACCTACTAATAACACGCTTATTATAAGGAGTGCTATACCTATACTACCTAGTAATATAGCTACTAACCTATTTCTTATATCCCCTAGCGCCCTTATTTAGGGTATTATATAGCTACTAGTCTAACCCCTTGCTTAGCTTAGAAGTATACTATTTATATAAAGGGAGCAGAATGCCTAGGCTATAGCTAGCTACTAGTAGTATACTATATAATTCTTTAGGGCTATATAAAGGGCTATAAAGGAGTAAATAGTAATGCTATAGAGTGTTATATAGCTACTATAGTAATCCTATAGGCCTAGCCTATAGGTAAAGGAATTACTAAATACCCCCTAACGCCCCTAATATACTCTATAAGGGTATATACTAGAGAGCTATTAATACTACTAAGAGAGAGATAAGAGGGATATATAGGTAATCTTAATAGCACTATTCTAAATATAGTATAATACCCCCTCCCCTAACCCCTATAATAATAAGCTACCCCTAGAGTTACTTAGTAATTAATATAGGGTTTACTAAGGTAGGGGAGGAAGAAAAGTAAGTAAAAGAAAGGGGGAAGGAGACTAATTAAGGGCAAGTTAGGCCCTAAGTAATAAATATATATAGCTTTATAAGAAAACCCTATTTAAAAACCTATTAGGGACTATTATTATACTATACACTACCCTATTTTGCCTTATAGTTTACTAAGGCTTATATATTTACTAGGTTCTTAAGCAGCTCCTATATTAGTATTAAGTATCCTACCTATTTAATAAGAATATCCTAATAGTGCCTATAGCCTTATATATTATAGGCTACTAGTACCTTCTTAACCTAGTATTTCTTATAAAGCTTATTATCCTTATTATTTTACACCTATATAAGCCCTAGGCGTGTATTACACTAGGGCTAACTAAGGAGTAGATTAGTAATAGCATGCTTAATAAGGTTAATATAAAAAATAAGGTAAATACCCTAGGGTATATTAAGATAAACTATTAGTAATATAAGGATAGCTATAATATAATACTTAGCTACTACCTAGTCTAGCTTCTTAAAAGGGTAGTTAGTTTTAATATAGTAAAAAGAGAGCTATACTTAGTCCCTAACCTAGAACTACTTTATAAGGCAATAGGAGGCAGCTATACTATCTTATTATTATTACTAAGCAAAGGTAATAGCTACCTAGGCTAGCTTAGAAGCCTTCTAAAGTTATAAGGCAAACTAGGCCGCCTATCCCACGCCTATAGTAGCGCTAGAAGTAAGGTCTATAGAAACCTAAACTAGATTAATATTATATTTATAAAGCAGCTAGTTTAGACTAAAGCTAGTAATAAAGGAAGCCTAATTATTAAGCATAAGCTAGTATACTACTAGGTGCTTAGGCTAATTAAACTATAAGAAGGAAATATAAAAATATAAGATAGCCTATACCTCTTAGTTAGCTTACTTTATACCCTTATTAGTCTAGGGGTAGTAGGAGGTAAAAAGTAACTATTTAGTCTTAATAATTAAGCATAAGGTAGTCTAGAACTTACTTAGCTAGTCTAAACTATAGTTAGTAATAATAAAGGTAGGGAACCTATAGAACTACTATTAGTATATCTTAAACCTCTTCACATATGCTTTAGTAAAGATACTAGTTATAGCCTTAAGCTAAATAAACTTAGAAAGGTAGTCTATAATTACTATAAGGGAAAAGGGATTAAATAGCCTACATATAGGCAGGCCTATTATAAAGTTAACTAAGATCTAGGACTAGAAGTAGTTAGGGATAGGGAGGGGTTTTAGGAGGCCCTACTATTACTAGTAGCTCTTATAGCTGCTATAGTAGTAATAATTCTAGATATAGCAGGCAATATCCTAGGACATGCCTGCTTAGTAGAATTATTACTAAAGGGTCTAAAAGATAGTATTATAACCTAAATAGCCTACTACTAGTAACTTATAGTACTCCTAGATAAAGGTAGTTATTAATAGCTCCTATTAAAGCACCTATATCTAGCCGCAGAACTAAAGCACCCTATAAGCGCTAATACTATAGTCTATAATTTACTTCCTTATCTTAGCCTTAGTAGGGAATTACTATATATTCCTACAAATAGTAGTAAGGTAGTAGTAGTATACTATATTATAAGTAATTACTATATCCTAGAGTGCCTAAAGGTAGGGAGAGGAAAAGACCTAGTTACTAGAGGGTAGTATAATATTAGTACTAAAGGGGTTAGGGTTACTTATAAAAATAGCCTAGATAAATAAAGGTTAAAGGAGGTAGCTATACTATAGGGTTAGCCCTACCTTATCCTAGCCTTATTAAGAGAGTGTATTAGCATACTACTAGTACTATATAAGTTAGTACTATAGGTAGTAATAATACTATAAGAGTGTCTTAGCCTAGCAAGCCTAATACTTAGTTATAATTTTAGGGGTTATAAAGTACTTAAGGCTCTTATAATTAGTGTAAATAGTAAAGGGCTTAGAGATACCCTAGAGCTTAGCTAACTATGCCTTAAGGCAGGAGATAATAGCTAGGAGCTTCTTATTATAAATAGTATAGTTTTGCTAAGGGGGAGTTAGCTAGGCTAAGTAATAAGTAATAGGGTATTAAATACTATTTATTTAAAGCTAGAGAAGGCAACTACTAAGGGCAACACTAGAGCAGTCTACCTTAACTATTATATTCTAGTTAGGGTCCTATTAAGCTAGGATTAGGTTTAAAATAAAGAGGCGCTTAAGCTTATTAATAGCATAGGCCTCCTGCTACTTCTAAATAAAGGGGATGCCCTTTTTTATAAGATTATAAAAGGGGTTAGTAACTTAGGAGAAATTTAAAATAAAGTTATAGTAAAAATTCGCAAAACTAAGGAAGCTATATACACCCTATAGCTTTATTAGGGCTGCCTAGTCCTAAATAGCCTAAACCTTAGTAGGGTTAGGGTATATGCTCTTGCCTGCTATAATAATATACCTAAGGTAGTAGACTTATTAGATAGTAAAGACAAACTTATTAAGGTTAAGGTAAAGGCCCGCCGCTTATAGGCAGCTAAAAACCACGTAAACCTTCCGTAAATAGTCACGCCTTAAGCTACTAGAATAAACTAGGATATTATTTAAGTATACTATAATAAAGTTACTAAGGGTATTACTAAGGGCATTATTAATATAACACTAGAAAGTAGTAAGCACACCTACTAGGCTAAAGGGGCAGACAAGCTACTTAAACAGCCTAAACTATATCTAAAACACTATAAGAGCCTTATCCCCCTTAGTAACCCGTAGCTTATAGAAAGCTACCTAAACATCTACCTTAGTAAACTATTATATATAAGCTAGAGAATAAAGGGTTTCCTTAATAAGAGGTAATAGGTAGTAGTCTTACTCTATAATCTTATTAAGAGTATAGTAATTTATATAAAACTACTAGCCCCTACTAGCCTTCTTAACTAAAAAAACTAGAGCAGCTACTAAAGAAAAGCTAGCTTAGATCTATCCCTTATCTAAAAGCTTTGTAAGCTACTACTAAAGTTTAAGTAACTAGTCCTAAGGCATAAAGTATAATAAGCCCTAAAGGAGAGAGGGGAGGGACTTATTAAGAGACTTATAAAGATAAATATAATAGTCTAAGGTATTATAATAGGGTAGGAGAGTGTTTGCCTTAGACTTATTAAAGAGATTAGTAAAGTTATAAAGCTTAGCTAGTAGGGCCACATAAGGGTCCTTAGGCTATAACTTAGGCATAGTAACCTAAAGGATAAATATTAACTTATATAAGCTAGTGCCTACAAACTAAATAATTATATTCTAAAGGTAGCAAGCCTACTTAGCTATAGCTATAAAGGCAGACCCTATTATGCCCTATATAGCCTTACCCTAGGCGTAACTTAAGGACTCCTATACTATAAGGCTTTCTGCCACACCTACTATTAGCTCCTGCTAAGTAGTATAGAAGGTAATATTATAGTATTCTATTTATAGTAGGCTAAAGATTATATCCTAGGCAAGGCCTAGGACTATATAAAGGCAGATAAATAACTACTAGCTATTAATATT
This sequence comes from Claviceps citrina, assembly GCA_018360365.1. NCBI lineage: Eukaryota > Fungi > Ascomycota > Sordariomycetes > Hypocreales > Clavicipitaceae > Claviceps > Claviceps citrina. The sequence continues at coordinate 40,189 of SRQA01000041.1, read as the reverse complement.
AATTATAGCGTAAGCAAGGTAAGTAATACTAGACTCCCTCTTAAGTACTTATTATCCCTGCTATTAAACCTTAATAGTAGTCCTTACTTAGCGCCTTAAAGGCAGCTAAATAAGCTTAAGGCCTAGCTATTAAGCAGTAAACTTGCTAATAGTGCTATAGTACTTATAGCTATAGTTAATTAGAGTATTTATAAAGAAGGATAAGTTAAAAAAAATAAGAATAGAAAACACTAGGCAATTTATATATTTATAAATTTTATTATACTTTATTAACTCTACCTCCTTCTAACCTAGAGTCTGCTATATAATAAAGCCTTAAAGCCCTTATATAAGACTTACTATAAGGGCTAGTCTTTTCCTATCTTATTCTCCTTCTCCTTCTTATACTTATAGTTATTAGCCTTAGTAATAGCCTACTAAATATAAACCTTAGGCTAAAAAAGAGAAAGGAGGGAGTAATTATAAGCTATATAACCTATCTCTCTATAGTATAAGCAAGCACTAGACTTTTAGTAACGCGCTATCTCCTAGTTAGTTACTTACTTAGCTTATACCTAAGTAAAGGGTAAGGCTATATCCTTAGCTTTTAGCTTTTTCTTCTTCCTGCCCTTGCCCTAGGTCCTTATAATATTTACCCTAGATATAGCTATATCCCCCTTATAGTTAGTAGTATAGTAATACTAGGCTAGAGGATTTGTTAGACACCTAGTATAAAAGTAATCCTTAAGTATAAAGGTCTTAAGGTTTAGGGTAATAGTATAGTACTACTTTATAGTAGTGTTATAGCTATTATAAGAGATACTATAGCTAATATATATACTACGTATTTGCTTATTAAGCATATAGCATAGCTTAGCAAAATAAACCTTATTATCCTAGCTTATACTACTAGTAAGGGAGAGTTTTTGCTTAAAGTAAATAAAGAAGGTAAAGAAGAATTTATTACTAGCCTGCTTTATTTAGTTAAGTTTAGTAAGAGCTATCTTATAGTAATAAGGGTTAGAGTAAAGCTTAGAGAGATAATCTAGAAAAGTAGCTAAGTTATAGTAAATAAGATTCCCTTTCTTAAAGAATAAGGTAACCTTAGCCTAAATAAAAAATAAGAGGTTCTAGTAAATAAACATTTACTAGTCTATAGCAAAACTAATAAAGTTATAATTTACTTATAGCTTATATATTATAAAGAAGCGCTAGGTATTAAAAGTAGATTATTTACTATTATAGGGAGAGCTAGTTAGAATTAGCTTATAGTAGACTAGGAGTATAGTAGGAGGTAAAGGGAGGTTAGTTACCCTAGAAGGAAGGGTTATATTAGCAAGCAAGGGAAGGGATATAGCTAAGGCAATAGTAGTAGTAAATTAGATTATATAGTTAGCAGCGGCCTATGTAGCTTAAATTATAGCTATAGTAATGTCTTCCTGCTCCTATATAGTATTAAGGCGCTATTATATAGCTATAAGGGTGTTACCTTATATAGTTAGGGTTATATTAATATAATTAAGAATTACTATTATATCTTTTATTATAAAAGAAGTAGGTCTATTAGCCCGTGCGTTTGTGTTTATATTTAAAGGCATATTAACTTATTTTAATAGCTAAAAGAAACGTAAGGCTAGAGGATATCCTTTAAATATTATAGACTAGCCCTATTACTACTACTAATAGGTATTAAAATACTATTAAAAGACATAAAAAGAAAGGAAAGAAAAGTAATATAAAGACCCTATTATGCCCCCTTTATACCCTTACTATAAATACCCCCCTATTATTATACGTAAGCCCTACACGCAAGGCAAGGTGCGCATAACCACTAATGCGCACCCGCATCGGCCCTACATTAGGCAAAGCCCAATACCATCACAGTTTTATAGTTTAGGCTATAGTTTTATAAAGAAGGTAAGAGCCTAGGACTTTTTGCTTACTTTTTTAAGGTAATTCTTTAGGGAATTAAAGTAAATACTAAAGTCTATAGAGCTTTACTAGTCTTATTAGTATACTTTCTTAAGCTATAAGGTAATTTAGGTATTATAATTTACAAAATCTTAGAGTAATATAAAAGTCTACTCCTAAAAGCTACCCTAGTTATTAGTAAAGTAATCCTACTCCTCTGTAGTTTTTTTGCTAATAAATTAGTTTTATCTTGCCCTATAAACTTAGTTTATATTACTAAGAGTAAAGAGGATTTTCTAGTAATTATATTAATACTTATATTTTGCTTTATTAAAGGCATAGTTTAGGTTATTAATCTAGATTTTATATTTCTATAGGTTAGTAAAGTAAGTAAGCTTTATAATATTCCTAACTTTAACTTCTCCTTTTTTACTATTAAAGGAATTATTATAGTATTACTAGTATTTAGGCAGGTTTTTATATATATTAAGTTACTAAAGTAATTCTTTTTCCTATTCCTAAAGTTATTTAAGGATCTTAAGCTAGGTAATTTACTTATAAATAGCCTGCTTAATAGTCTTAAGGTCTTAGCTTATGGGTAACTTTATTAGAGTAAGGCTAAAGCTATTATATAATTTTAGAGGTAGTGTTTTAGGAGGTGCTAGGTATATATTATTCCCTAATTTAGTTATAAATCTTATTATAAGTGCTATTTCTCTTACTAGGTAGCTAGGGTTAAAGCTTAAGAATTATAAAAGCTTAGGCTATATTCTATTACTATAAGAGTATATTATAGCTAGTACTCCTAAGCACTATTCTTATTATAATACTATTTATTTCTTTAGTCTTGCTTAAATTCCTTCTTAGCTAAGAGGTTATTAAGGGCAGGGGGGGGCCTTCTTAGTAGTATTATATAGGCTAGTAGGGGGTGTTTAGGCTATTTATAAGTCCTTTAGTTATAAAGTAAGGTTACTACTACTATATATATACTATATATTCTTTTTATTATTTTACTAAATTTTAATTATTTATAGTATTTCTAGTGCTAAAAGTTTAGATAAAGGTCTAGGAAAGGGATAGCTACTTTAGTCTTAAGTAGTAGGAGTAGTATAGCCTTATAGGCCTTAGTAATAATCTAAAGGTATTTATTTTACTTAACTATAAATACTTTTACTATACCTCTTATAACCTTACTATACCTAGCCTAGGTATAGTAGGATTTTATACTATAAGTAATTATACTTCTAATAACCTAGGTATAAAGTAGCTTTACTTTATAAAGGCTATAGCCTTATATAAATACTATAAGTAATATAAAGGTAAGTTATTACTACTATAGCTTAGCTATAGTCTTAGCTTAGTATACCTTTTAACTTAGCTTTTAGTAAACCTAAATCCCTAGGAATTAGACAAACTAAATTAGCTATATTATTATAGTCTTAAGTTAGACTAGGGTAGTATTAAAGTAGTAATAATATATAAAGTATATTAACTTACTTTTTTAAGAGTAGAACTTAAGGCTAAACTTTTTAAACTATATCTAGTAAATTTCTTATATAGCCTTAAGGTAAGTTTAATTCTTTTTAATAGTTTTTTTATATATAATAATATTTATATTATTAAAAAATCCTAAGGTAAGTATTAACTTTATATATACTAGCTTATTATAAAGGGGTATAATATAAAGTAAAAATAAAATTAGGAAGATAAGGAAGCCTTAGGGAACCCTAGCTCTAATTAAATACTTATTTAATAGTTAGTTCTTAAATAAAAGAGTTACTATTTTATTTATAATAAACCCCTAGGTTTATACTATTATTTAGTTAGGGATGCCTTATTATAGTATAATATAAAGTAGCCTATACTAATAAATAGTATTAAAAGCTACTAATATATTTAGTTATAGGTGTAATATAATACTACTATAATACTATATTACTCTTACTACTTTCTTTAGTATACTAAGGGTATATTTTATTAACCTTTTAGCTTAGTTTCTTATTTATATTTTAAGTAAGGCCCTTTTCTCTTTAGTAGCGCTAGTAAGCTATACTATTACTATTACTTTTATTACTTTTTTAATAATATTTAAGAGGGTAATAAAGTACTATACCCCTGCTTTTTATAGGTTTATAGGGGATTTCCCTAGCTTTTTTAGGACTATTTTAAGACCTTTTTAATATAGTTCTAGGTAGTATTTAATCCTATAATAAGTATTAAGAAGTATAGTAAGTATAGTAGCTAAAGGTTTACTATAAGCCTTAAGGAACCCTATTAGAATCTTATTAATCCTAAGTGCTTTCTAATTAGCTATAAACTAAATAATTTACTAGATTTCCTTTAGGTTAAAGTAGTTACTATTAGGGAATATAATAGAATTAAGGTAGGTATTTATTCCTAGTAGGATATTATTTAGTTTTATATTAAAGGCTAGGAAAAAGCATTTAGTAAATGCTTTTACTTTTATATTATATATTATTACCTCTTAAGTATTCTCTCCTTTTTTATAAAGGAGTATTAGTACTTATTAGGTATTTAGTAGGAGTTTACTTCTTAACCTAGCTTATTTCTTAAGGGCCTAAAGGCTAGTATAGTTAGAGAAAGCCTTATAAACTACTTATCTTTAAGTACTTTATCTTTTCTTAGCTATAACCTAAGATTATTCCTTTACTACCTTAGTTATAATTTATAGGTTATAGTTTATATAGCTTACCCTTTATTAATATTAGGCCTAGTAGGCTATAGTAACTATATTCTTAACCTTTTTATTTTACTATAGCTACTAGGCTAGGCCTTTATAGATTTTTTTTAGTACTACTAGGTTTATAAGTTTATAAAGCTCTTTAGTAATTTACTTAGTATACTAGTTAATATCTTCTAGGTAAGTAAGGGGGATTTATATAGTTACTATATAAAACTTATACTTAGCCTTTATTACTATAAGCTTCTTATCTAGTATTTTCTAGGTATATATTACCTTTTAGTTATATAAGAAGTCTATACTAGTATAAATATATATAAGCTATAGTAAATAATTAGAACTACTAAGGTCCTCTTTCCTTATAAATTTAGTCTTAATATTATAAAATGCCTAGGCTAGGTTAATAGTACTATTATATCTCCCTCTAGCCTACTATATTACCTTACTATAAGGCATAATAAGCCCTAGCCTTTACTATACTATTAGGTTTAGTAAGGTTTTATTACCTAGTAAGTTTTAGTTATATTTATTTTATAAAAGGTCGTGTAAGTTAAAGTCTCTTATAATTATATTATAAAGCCTTAGGAGAGTTACTATAAGTTCCTTAATTAGGGTATTTTATTTCCTTTTATAGCCTAGGGAATAAATAATATAAATATTTATACTCTTAATTATAACTAAGTACTAATCCTTACTAGACCTAGCTACCTAAGCCTTAGGGCTATAGTGCCTATATATATAAATAGCTACCTTACCCTTATATATTACTAGCTAGTAATATCCTAGGCTAAAGTATAGGGGTAGCTTATTTACTCTTATAAACTCTTATATTACTACTATATTAGTATTAGTATAATAGCTTAGTATTACCTAAATAAGTCTAGTATTCTTCCTTATATTTTAATATATAACTTATATTATATAAATTAAACTAAATCTTAGGTGCTTATTATATTTAAGGCTATTATAGGGGCACTAGGCTAGCTAAAGAAGCTTTTAATATTACCCTAGGTAGCTTTATTTAAGGAAGGCAAGGCCTATAGCCTAAATAGTTTGCTCCTATAGCTAGCTACTTTCTTTTATAGTAATTTTTCTTTAGTAAGGGAGCTACTAGCCTCTCTTATATATTCCCTACTAGGTAATAGTTTAGTACCTATTAGTAAGCAAAACTTAATTAGTAATAGCTTAGTAAAAATAAGGGGTTTAAATATATAAAAAGCCCTTACTTTATCCTATACTTTATTTATAACTAAGTAGCTATAGGACTACGCTAGATATAGTTTCTTATAGTTAATATATTTAGCTTTAGTCTTATCCCTCTTAGCTAGGTAGTTATTTTTTATTAGGTAGCTAGCGCTTATATAGTAATTATATTAGAGGACTGCTTTATAGTATATTATAATATACCTAAACTTATAGTACTTAAAGTATTAATAGGGGTTTAGTACTTTATTATAAGGTTTAATATTAAAGATCTTTACCTTATAAACTACCTTAAAGTAGTATAGGTAGTTTACTATCTTAACTTTATTAATTCTAATAATAAGTAGCGCTTTTATTATAATATTATAGGGTTTATATATTATAACCTTAATAGGGCTAGGGCTATTTGCTTTCTTAAGCTAGGCAAGAAAACCTTTATAAGATTAGTTTTTTACTATAAGAAATTCTTTAATAATAATACTATAAATATAGTAGCTTAGTATTACTTCCTTACTAAAAGCATTCTTTATTTAGGTTAGGTTTTTAGTATATTTCTTTAAAGTCTTATAAAATATTATAACTATATTACTACTTTAAAGGTATTAAGCTACTACTACTACCTTAGTGCTAAGGGCCTAGTTAGTTACTATAATTATTTTATTTAGGGATTATTTAGCTAATACTTTAGCTATATTCTTAATAATAACTTCTTAGTATACTTTTAGGGGGACTAGTATAGTAATAGTTTAGTTTACTAGTTTAGTAGTAGTATTTATAATTAGCGCCTTATTAGTAATAATAAAAGCCTATATTAGGGCTGCCTTAAGGGTATTACTAATAGCTTTCTTAACTACCTTTTTAACTATTTTCTTAAGGTTCTTTTTAATAAGGCTAGAGAGGGTATTACCTAAGGTAGCTATATATCTAGTATATATTTTTACTATATTAATAGCCTAAAGAACTACCTTTTATATACTTTTTAGTAATATTATTAAAATAAGATTAGTAATTTCCTTATATTTTTCCTTTAGATAATTTAGGATTATATTTTATATAAGTACTAGTGTAGTATTACTCTAGGTTTTTATTATATACCTCTCTTTACTTATATTAGGGTAGTAATAGCTTTAGGTAAGCTTATAATTTCTATTATTAATATTTATTAGTATTTTATTTACTATTATACCTATGCTTTAGTTATAATATACTATTAGAAAGTAGGGTAAATAAATATAATAATTTTAAATTTAGTGTTCTTTTTTGTTTTAGAGGCGGTTCTGCGTTAGTATAGTAGTGCGGGCGAAATCGCGAAAAGTATTTTAGTAATTATACTATATATTTACTTTTTAAGGGCTATAGTATTTCCTTAAGTATTATAAGCTAAAGATTATATTAATAATAATTATTTCTTTTTTAGTTAAAAGTAATTTAAAGCTTATTTATTTTAACTTTATATTAATAAACTTAGTTAAAAACTATAAAGCTTAAGAGGCTTTTATATTTTTAATACTAGTATTATAGTCTAGCTTATAAAATAAAGGGTTTATAAGGTTTTTAACCCTTAGCTTATATTTAATTATAAAGTTATATAAATTAAGTTTATTAAGGGCTTATATATACTTACTAGTAAGCTTAGGCTTTAATATAAAATACTTATAATTTAAATAATTTATAATTACCTAAATAAGTTAGGTATTATAAGCTATATAATATTTTTAATTCTCAAAAGCCTCTTAAATTATTAATAGCTTAGTATTAAAAGTTAAATAATATACTTTAGTATTTAGTAGCTTTCTTAATATATATATAATAAAATACTATTAATTTTCTTGCTTTTATAAAAATATTATACTAATTATAAAGTATAATATATTAGTTTTTATTTTTAATAGTATAGCTAAATTAAAATATACTAAAATAAGTATTATAATAAAGCTTTGCTTAAGTATTTTAAATACCTTATGCTTATAAGGACTTAATATAAGTAGCTTTATTATATTATTTCTTATTAAATTTATAAAAGGAGTTATAATCTTATTATATTTATAAATAAAATAATAATAAAAGCTAGTAAACATAAGAAATAACTATATATTTTTAATATTATAAGGTTCTAGCTAATTTACTATTACTTTAACTTACTTTAGCTTTATAGTAATTTATTTAGTTAATACTATAAAGCTAAGAAAATTAACTTTTATTATTAAGAATTTATAGTTCTTAAAGTTAGTATAAAGCTTCTTTAGATATAGATTTTCTAAGACTTAGTAAATATATTACTTATACTTTACTAAATTACTACTATAAATTAGAATATTATTAAGGTAAATAATATAAATTAAATTAATAAGCCTTAAGAGGGTGTTATTAATAAATTCTTAGAACATAGCTAGGGTATTAATAAGCCTAAAAAGGATTATAAGATATTTATAATAACTATATTAATAATAGAAGGTAGTTGTTACGGTCCAGAAGGGACCTCCACAAATACGTAGGTACCCTCACTATAAAGGAGGGATTTAGCTAGATTTAGGTAGACATTATTAATTATACACTTACACACATACTACGTATACTTTAGCACTTATTATAACTAAGGTATAAGGTGTAGCACCCTTTATAACCTTTATAATAAAGTCCTACCTAACTAGTGGACTTCCCCCTTATGCGTGAGGGAACTAACACGTAATAGTAGTCTTCTACCTGTCTCCTTTGCTAATATAAAGCTAAATTATACCCTTTATTTAGTAAGAGGCTCTTACTAAATAAAGGGTATAATAAGTTATAGTAGTAATTTAAATATAATACTAGCTCTAGGCATAGCTATAGGTTTTTATATAGTTTTAGCGCCTTCCCTAGTAACTTTACTACTATTATATATTAAGTTATAAGTCTAAACTATTACAACTTTTTTAATTTAGATATTTAATATAAGTAAAACAATTAAAATTATTATAAGTAAGTTAAGAATATTAAAGTAAAAGATTAAGTAAGTTATAGCTTATTTAAAGGTATATAATAATAAGTAATAGTCTTAATTCTTACACTCCTTTTATTTAGTTTAGTAAAGGGTTTATACTTATATAAATATAAGTATTATATACCTCTAGGTCTTTACTATAAGTCTAGTAGTTATATATAGTAAATAACCTTATTATATAACGCAAGTCTAGCAGACCGTCCAGGCCACGGGCCCTGCCTTCCCCAAACGAAGCCGCCTGGGGTAACATTAAGGGCTTCTTTAGCTAGCCTAGCGCCCCCGCAATAGCCCTAAATATACTAAGCACCTAAGATTTAGTCTAATTTATATAATATAAGTTATATATTAGAATATAAGAAAGAATACTAAACTTATTTAGGTAGCGCTAGACTACTATACTAATACTAATATAATAATAATATAGGAGTTTATAAAAGTAAGCAAGCTACCCTTATACTTTAGCCTAAGATATTACTAGCTAGTAATATATAAAGGTAAGGTAGCTATTTATATATATAAGCGCTATAGCCCTAAGGCTTAGGCAGCTAGGTCTAGTAAGGATTAGTGCTTAGTTATAATTAAGAGTATAAATATTTATACTATTTATTCCCTAGGCTATAAAAGAAAATAAAATACCCTAATTAAGGAACTTATAGTAACCTCCCTAAGGCCTTATAATATAATTATAAAGGACTTTAACCTATACTACCCCTTATAAAATAAATATAGCTAGAACTTACTAGGTAGTAAAACCTTACTAAACTTAGTAGTGTAGTAAAGGCTAGGGCTTATTATACTTTATAGTAAGGTAATATAGTAGGCTAGAGGAAGATATAATAGTATTATTAACCTAGCCTAGGTGTCTTATAATATTAAGACTAAATTTATAAGGGAAGAGAACCTTAGTAATTCTAACTATTTACTATAGCTTATATATATTTATATTAGTATAGACTTCTTATATAACTAAAAGGTAATATATACCTAGAAAATACTAAATAAAAAGCTTATAATAATAAAGGCTAAGTATAAGTTTTATATAGTAATTATATAAATCCCCCTTACTTACCTAGAAAATATTAATTAGTATACTAAGTAAATTACTAAAAAGCTTTATAAGATTATAAACTTAGTAATACTAAAAAAAATCTATAAAGGCCTAGCCTAGTAGCTATAGTAAAATAAAAGAGTTAAGGATATAGTTACTATAGCTTACTAGGCTTAATACTAATAAAACGTAATTTATATAAACTATAACTTATAAATTATAACTAAGGTAATAGAGAAATAATTTTAGGTTATAGCTAAGAAAAGATAAAGCACTTAAAGATAAGTAGTTTATAAGGCTTTTTTTAACTATACTAGCTTTTAGGCCTTTAAAAGATAAGCTAGGTTAAGAAGTAAACTCTTACTAAATACTTAATAAGTACTAATACTTCTTTATAAGAAGGGAGAAAATACCTAAAAAGTAATAATATATAATATAAAAGTAAAGGTATTTACTAAACACTTCTTCCTAGCCTTTAATATAAAACTAAATAATATTTTACTAGAAATAAATACCTACCTTAATTCTACTATATTCCCTAATAGTAATTACTTTAACCTAAAGGAAATCTAGTAAATTATTTAGTTTATAGCTAGCTAGAAAGTACCTAGGATTAATAAGATCCTAGTAAGGTTTCTTAAGGCCTATAATAAACCTTTAGCTACTATACTTATTATACTTCTTAATACTTATTATAGAATTAAATACTACTTAGAACTATATTAAAAAGGTCTTATAGTAGTTCTAAAGAAACTAAGGAAATCTCCTATAAACCTATAAAGGGCAGGAGTATAGTACCTTATTACTTTTTTAAATATTATTAGAAAAGTAATAAAAGTAGTAGTAGTAATATAGCTTACTAACACTACTAAAAAAAGAGGGGGTTTACTTAAAATATAAATAAAAAAATAAGCTAAAAGGTTAATAAAATATACCTTTAGTATACTAGAGAAAGTAGTAAGAGTAATATAGTATTATAGTAGTATTATATTACTTTTATAACTAAATATATTAGTAGCTTTTAAGACTATTTATTAGTATAAGCTACTTTATATTATACTATAATAAAGTATCCCTAACTAAATAGTAGTATAAACCTAGGGGTTTACTATAAATAAAATAGTAACTTTTTTATTTAAAAACTAACTATTAAATAAGTATTTAGTTAAAGCTAGGGTTTCCTAAAGCTCTTTTATCTCCCTAATCCTATTTTTATTTTATATTATATTTCTTTATAATAAGCTAGTATATATAAAGTTAATACTTACCTTAGGATTCTTTAATAATATAAATATTATTATATATAAAAAAACTATAAAAAAAAATTAAACTTACCTTAAGGCTATATAAGAAGTTTACTAGAAATAGTTTAAAAGGTTTAGCCTTAAGTTCTATCCCTAAAAAAGTAAGTTAATATACTTTATATATTATTACTACCTTAACACTACCCTAGTCTAACTTAAGATTATAATAATATAGCTAGTTTAGTTTACTTAATTCTTAGGGGTTTAAGTTTACTAAAAGCTAAGTTAAAAAGCATACTAAGCTAAGACTATAGCTAAGCTAAAGTAATAATAGCTTACTCTTATATTACTTATAGTATTTATATAAGGCTATAGCTTTTATAAAGTAAGGCTACTTTATACTTAGGTTATTAAAAGTATAATTACTTATAATATAGGATCCTACTATACCTAGGCTAAATATAGTAAGGTTATAAAAGGTATAGTAAAGGTATTTATAGTTAAGTAAAATAAATACTTTCAAATTATTACTAAGGCTTATAAGGTTATACTACTCCTATTACTTAAAACTAAAGTAGCTATCCCCTTTTTAAACCTTTATTTAAACTTTTATTATTAGAAATACTATAAATAATTAGAATTTAGTAAAATAGTAAAGAGAATATATAGTGTATATATAGTAGTAATAACCTTACTTTATAACTAAAGGACTTATAAATAGCCTAGACACCCCTTACTAGCCTATATAGTATTACTAGAAAAGCCCCCCCTTACTCTTAATAACTTATTAGCTAAGAAGAAACTTAAGTAAAACTAAAGGAATAAATAGTATTATAATAAAAATAATACTTAGGAGCGCTAGCTATAATATACCCTTATAGTAATAAAATATAACTTAAGCTTTTACTTTATATATAAAGTAATACTTTTTTATAAAGTAATATAAAAGTATAAGTCTATTACTCTTATTTAAATATATATAAAAAAGATAAAGCTATAAGCCTTTTTATATAAAAAACATATACTAAAGGCAGACTTCTTACTCTACCCTTATAAGAATACCTTAGAGATATACTACTATATTATTATAAAATACTTATAATTTACTAAGATCTAGCCTATTTATCTAAATCCTAATCCCCTTTAAAACTAATATAAAATAACTACTACTCTTAATAACTACTATACTGCCCTTATTATAGCCTATTAGCTTATATAAATAAGATAGCTAGGATAATTTACCTTAGTAGTATATTTATATAAGGACTAGGAAAAGGCAGAGGCTATAGAGGTAAAGGGCTTTAGCTAAGGGCTAGTAGGGGCTAAGATAAACTAAGGACTTTCTTTAGGGTAATTTTACCTTTTATATACACTTCTAGTAACTACTACTAGGACTTAGCTAGTAGGCAGCGCACCCTTTTTTATAATTAGGACCTTAGCGAACCTAACAGGGTCTGTATATAGCTTAATAAGTATATATAGGTTTTCCTCCTTACACTAGGGTTTTTCCTATGTAAATTAGTAGTAGAAGTTCTAGATATTAGCCCCCTAGGGAGCTAACTAGTGTACTATGATAATAATAATAATATAGCTACTTTTAAAAGTTTTATAATATTAGCTTTATACTATATAAAATACTAACTAAGGAAGTAAAGTTTAGTTATAAAAGCGCTATTATATTAACTTATTGTTATTATAAGGCTATTAAGTAAAATTAGTATTTATAACTCTAATTATATTTTAAATTATTTTAAAAAGCTACTTATAAGTATTACTTTCTTAGTAATTACTTTATATATTTACTTTTTAAGAGCTATAGTATTCTTTAAGTATTATAAGCTAAAAACTATATTAATAGTAAATTTTTTTTTTAGTTAAAGGTAGTTTAAAGCTTATTTACTTTAACTTTATACTAATAAACTTAGTTAAAAAGTATAAAGCTTAAAAGGCTTTAATATCTTTAGTATTAATATTATAGTTTAACTTATAAAATAAAGAGCTTATAAGGTTTTTAACCGTTAGCTTATATTAAATTATAAAGTTATATAAATTAAGTTTATTAAAGGCTTATACTTACTTACTAGTAAGCTTAGGCTTTAATATAAAATACTTATAATTAAAATAATTTATAATAACTTAAATAAGCTAGGTATTATAAGTTATATAATATTTTTAATTTTTAAAAGCTTCTTAAATTATTAGTAGCTTAGTATTAGTAATTAAATAGTATACTTTAATACCTAGTAGCTTTCTTAATATAAATATAATAAAATATTATTAGTTTTCTTATTTTTATAAAAGAATTATACTAATTATAAAGTATAATATATTAGTCTTTATTCTTAATAGTATAGCTAGATTAAAATATACTAAAAGAGGTATTATAATAAAGCTTTATTTAAGTATCTTAAATACCTTATACTTTAAAGAATTTAATATAAGTAGCTTTATTATATTATTCTTTATTAAATTTATAAAAAAGGTTATAATCTTATTATATTTATAAACAAAATAATAATAAAAGCTAGTAAACCTAAGAAATAACTATATATTTTTAATACTATAAGGTTTTAGCTAATTTACTATTACTTTAACTTACTTTAGCTTTATAATAATTTCTTTAATTAATACTATAAAGCTAAGAAAGTTAACCTTTATTATTAAGAATTTATACTTCTTAAGGTTAATATAAAGCTTTTTTAAATATAGCCTCTCTAAGACTTAATAAATATATTACTTATACTTTACTAAATTACTATTATAAATTAAAATATTATTAAGGTAAATAATATAAATTAAATTAATAAGCCCTAAAAAAGTATTTTTAATAAAATTTTAGAAAGTAGCTAAAGTATTAATAAGCTTAAAAGGTATTATAAGATATTTATAGTAATTATATTAATAATAAAAGGTAGTTTTTTACTTATTTTCTTTACTAATATAAAGCTAATTATATATATTTTTTAAGTTAAGCTTTATATAAACCTTAGCTTTCTTTAATTCATTAAGAATCTTTAAAATTAGTAATAAAAAAGCCTAATTCTTTTATATAATTTTATTAGAGCCTTTATAATTTATATATAAGTATAATTTACTTTTTTTTAAAAAAATAAAAACATTAAAGTACTAGTAAAACTAATTAAATAGTATATTTAGCCTTTTTCTTTATATTATTATAAGGTACTTATAAAGCTTTTTTAGCTTTCTTTTTATAAGTTTATATATTAAACTTTATAAAAGTCTTTAGTTTCTTTTAATTTTAATTAAATATATATAACTTTCTAAGAAAGGTAATAAAGCTACTTTTTTAAGCTTAAATATATTTATAAGATTTATATAATACTTAGGTAGCTTCTTTATAAGTATTTTATTACTTAGTTTTTTCTTAGGTATACTTAGGTTTTTAAGGTTTATTTTTTTTTAAAAGCTAGTACTAAGTACTAGTATTATAAATAATATTTTTATTTCTTTATATAATTACTTTATTAATATAATAACTTTAATATATTATCTTATAATAAGGAAAATCTACTTTTATATATATTATAATAAAGTATATAAATTTTCTTTTCTTAACTAATTTATTTTTAAAAAAAAGTTTTTTAAAGTTTTAACTATATAGTAGCTTATATAATAAATCTTTTTCTAACTTATATTATTAAATACTTTATAAAGTATATTATGTATATTATAGTATTTTAGGAGTATATTTACTAATTCTATTAATAAATTACTTTTTTTTACCCTTTTTTTAATTTATTTTTATTAATAACTTAAAATAAATAATAAAATAAGTAATATTAGTATTAGCTAGTACTAACTTTACTATAACCTAGCTATTTCTTAGCCTTAAAAATACTTTAATATAAAATCTTATATTAGCTTTTAAAACTAGGATACTTTCCTAAGTATAAGACTTTTTTTTTTTATATTAGGTTTAGTAATATTTAAATAAGTTATTAAATTAAAGTAGCTATTTTTATATATAATAATAGTATAGTTACTTTTCTTATAAATATTATAATTAGGTTTTAAGTAATTTAGCCTTATATAGCCCTTTTTTTTATACTTATAATATATAGCCTTTTTTTCCTAGCTTTACTATAAAGTACTTAATTAGTTATTATTCTTTTTTTTTAAGTTTAATAAAGTTTTTTTTTAAAGAGTTTACTTAAGTTTTTCTCTTATTATACCTAAAAGAATTATTATAATTACTTTTATTATTATTAGATTTATAATAAAAGATATATTTACTAATAAGTTTATACTAATTTACTACTTATATATTATTAATTAAATATATTTTTTAAGCCTTAGTTAAGGCTTATTTAAAAAAAGCTTATTTATTCTTTATATTTAATTAAAAAAAAAGTTTAATATAAGTTTATTCTTATTATTTAAGGAATAGTTTAAAGTTAGTATAATTTACTTATTTAAAGCTAATAAGTTTTAATTATATACTAAAGAAATAGCTTTTTTAGTTATTTTAGATTTTTTTAAGCTAGTTATAAAAGTTAGTTTATAAGAAAAGATTTTTAATATAATTCTTATAAATCTTTTTTCTTATAGCTTAATATTACTTTATAGTACTAGTAAGGTAAGTATTAGTATATAAAACCTTTATAAAGTTAGTAGTAAATTAATAGGAATTTATTAGAAATTATACTTTATAATTACTAATAAACATCTTAAATTAAAAAGTATTTTAGCTATTATAAAAAAGTTACTTAAGGGAAGCTTATATAAAGGTTTACTATAAATAATATATAATAAATATAATAAAAGCTATAAATATATTTGTTTTTAGCAATTTTTTATTATTAATATTATATATAGATTTTTAGAGTTTTTAAAGTTATTACTTTTTTTTACTTAATTAATATACTCTTATAATACTAAGATTTTAGTATTATAATTACTATTAATAAAAGTATTTTTTATAGCTATTATAAGCTTTTATTAAATAAAAAGTATAATAAGTTATAATAATAATTTAAATATAATACTAGCTTTAGGTATAGCTATAGGTTTTAGTATAAGTTTAATACCTTTCTTAGTAACTTTACTATTATTATATATAAAGTTATAAGTTTAAACTATTATAACTTTTTTAATTTAATAATTTAATATAAATAAAAGAATTAAAATTATTATAAGTAAGTTAAAAATATTAAAGTAAAAAATTAAATAAGTTATAGCTTATTTAAAGGTATATAATAATAAGTAATAATTTTAATTCTTACTTCTTTTTATTTAATTTAATAAGGGGTTTATACTTATATAATTATAAGTATTATATACCTTTAAATCTTTGCTACAAGTCTAATAGTTATATATAATAAATAACCTTATTATATAACGTAAGTCTAACAAGAGCTTACTTATGCAAATAGACCTTATTAGCCTAAGGCAACCTCGTGGCCTTCTAGTCCTAACAAATCTTAACTTTTTTAGAATTTATTAAAATACTAATAATTAATAAAATAAACCCTATAAATTTTACTAAGTTTTAATAAAAAGTATACTTAAAAGGTTTTATATATGATTTTACCTTTTTTATATATTTAAGAACTTACTTAATATATTTTATATATATTTCTAAAGTCTTAAAAAAAATAAAAATATTATTTAAATATACTATATAAATAATATTTATTAGTTTATAAAAAGCTTAGTAAATATAATTTTAGAATATAACTAAGGTATTAGTAAGGCTAAATAATATAATAAGGTATTTAAAATATTTATAATAGGTTTAGAAAGTAGTTTTTTACTTATTACTAGCTTTTATTTAAATTTAATAATAAGTATTTTTAATATTAATCTTAAAGAAATACTTAGTACTTTAGTAATAATTAAAAATCTTTTTAATAAGAGGTAAAGTATAATAATTCTTAAGTATAATTTTATTAATTTTATAATAATTTATATAAAGCTAAAATATTTTATTTTTTTTAGTAATAAAAAAAACTAGTATATATATAAGGCTTTTTAAAGGTTTTATATACTCTTTTACTATGTTATTTTAAATATAATTCTAAAGCTTCTTAAGTTTTACTTATAAAAAGGGGTAAATTAAGCTATATAAAAGTATTATATTTAAAAACAATTAATAATATAATTAGTTTCTTTTTAAAATAATAATAATCTAGCTTTATTAAAAGTAAATATATTTTAAAACTCCTAGAGTTTATTAGGAATAATATTAGTATTACTAAAGATATTAATAACTTCTTCATTTTTAAGGAAAATGAAGTTATTTAGGAATTTTATAGTAAATATTACTATTTTTTATTATAATTTCTTAGTAAAATAATAAGGAATTAAAATCTTTAACTTATCTTAACTAAGCTTAAACTATTACTTTTAATTATATAAAAATAAGTATACTTATTTTTTTATAAAAGTATATATTTAATTTAATATAAGGCTTCTCTTAGGTTTTAGGTTTTTATTAATAGTAATATAGTTAATAGTAAAGTCCCTTTCTTAACCCCTTAAGTTTTTTAAAAAAAGTAATATATAATATACTTTATATTAAGGTATTATAAAATTCCCTATAGCCTTAAAAAAAGGGGCTATTATTTAGGCCTTTTATAATTAGTATTATTATATAAAATTAATACTTATAAAATTAATATTAAAGTAATTATTTAAATTTATAAATCTTTTAATTATGTTTTACTTTTTTGTAAATATTATAATATAAAATCTATATTTTATAAGTACCTAAGTATTAGTAGTAAAGGTTAGGGTATTTACCTTTACTACTAGTAGTTTCCCTAATATTCTACTAGCTTATTATAGTAGTAAATAATATAGTTATTATTACTATAATTATAGTAATACTAGTTATTTAGTTAATTTAGCTTATTTTAAACCTTTTTTTTCTTAGGTTTTATAGTAAAGCTTTTATTAAAAGCTTATTATTATAAGTATTTTAATTAGTAATTCTATTACTATCTCTTTTACTAGTTATAATCCTAGAAATCAGTAGCTTTTTACTTATTCTTAAAAAATAATATTACTTTTCAAAATTATTATATAATTTATATAACTTTTTTATAATTTTTACTAGTAATTAAAGTATATAAATGTATATAGTTTTATAGTTTAGGCTAGAGTTTTATAAAGAAAGTAAGGGCCTAGGATTTTTTACTTACTCTTTCTAGGTAATCTTTTAAGAAATTAAGGTAACTACTAACATTTATAAGGCTTTACTAGTCTTATTAGTATACTTTCTTAAGCTATAAGGTAAATTAAGTATTATAATTAGTAAAGTCTTAAAGTAATATAAGAGTTTATTTCTAAAAGCTATTCTAATTATTAGTAAAGTAATTCTACTAGTCCTTAGTTTTTTTACTAATAAATTAGTTTTATTTAGCCCTATAAACTTAGTTTATATTACTAAGGGTAAAGAGGATTTTCTAGTCGTTATATTAATACCTATATTTTACCTTATTAAAGGTATAGTTTAGGTTATTAATTTAAATATTATATTTCTATAAGTTAGTTAGGTAAGTAAGCTTTATAATATTCCTAACTTTAACTTTTATTATTAAAAAAATTATTATAATATTACTAGTATTTAAGTAGGTTTTTATAAATATTAAGTTTTTAAAGTAATTTCTTTTCTTACTCCTAAAGCTATTTAAAAGCCTTAAGCTAAATAATTTACTTATAAATAGCTTGCTTAGTAGTCTTAAGGTCTTAGCTTATAAAAAACTTTATTAAAGTTAGGCTTAAGCTATTATATAATATTATAAGTAATATTTTAAAGGGTATAAAGTATATATTATTTTCTAATTTAGTTATAAATCTTATTATAAATACTATTTTTACTACTAGGTAGCTAAAGTTAAAGCTTAAAAATTATGAAAGATATTATAGCTAAGTAGTAGTAAAAAAGTATATATTATATTATAAAAAAACTTAAGCTTATTAAGTAAGAGTAATACACGCATATATTACTAGATATACTAGCTATATACGCAAGCCCTAAGTGTTAGATAAGCATTCTCTTTAACATTAGTAGGTAATTTAGCGTCGGCCTATCTTGTAAGGCCGCACCTTATAATAAGGACTTTTAAAGGTATTTAGGGATTTATTTTACAAACACATACTCTAGGGTAATCTAGCTTAAATGTCTATTCTACTTGAAGCTATAAAACCTAGTTAAACTAGCCTGCCTAATAAGCCTTATTAAGTTTTAAAATCTAGCAAGCTTATAGACTAATAGGTTATAGCACTTGTAATACTCTAGGAACTTCATGAACAAATAGGTAGATATATTAAAAGTAAGTATTTTATTCAAGACTAAAAACCCTCTCTTGGTAATAAGTAGTACTAATGACCTATCTATTACTTAACATGGTTGGCATTATTAGAGACATTTCTTTGTCCTAACAACGAAGACCGTGGCACACAGCACTCCCAGTCACCAGCCTTCAGTGTTCATTGCTTTTTCATGCTTGACTTCATGATCCAGTCATATACTCGCATTACGTGTGCGCCTCTGAATAAAACTTTGCAAACCGTGAAATATATTGTAAATCATGCGCCATCATTAACTGAAAAATCGACCGACCTTTGAAAGAACCTCGTTCTACATGAGAGAGCAATTGCCCTTTACTGGGGCTTCCACAGGATTCTGCGACTTCTCGATTTGGGCAATGAGAAGTTCGAAGGCACGCCCTACATTCTCGTTGTATCGCGCGCTAGCTTCCGTCCAACCGCATTGAAATTTCTCCGAGAGCTTCCTGCCTTCGTCAGGGCCGACTTGGCGCTGCTCGGGTCGAAGATCACTCTTGTTCCCAACGATGACGATGGGTACAGACTCACTTCCCTATATCTCCAGTCAATCATATATATTTTGCAGCGTCTCAACAATGGGCAGGGAGAAAAACTCGGCATGTGCTCACGAGGTGGTTGAGAATCTTCTCTCTAATTACTTGAATCATCTCGAATGAAGGCAATGACGAGACCGAATAGACGAGCATATAACCGTGTATCCCGATAAAGTGCTTTGAGTTTAATATACTGTATTCATCTTGGCCAGCCGTATCGACAATCTCGGTGGCATAGTCTTGTCCCTTGTGTCGAATTGTCTTGCTAAAAGTATTCTCGATGGTCGGATAGTAGCTATCGACAAAATGCCCATCGACGAATTGAACAGCCAGCGAGGATTTCCCTACTACCATTAGTGTCCTTCTATTCGGCAAATGGAACGGGCTCATTACGTACCAACGGATCGACTGCCGACAATGGCGATCTTCCTCTGCTTTGGCGCGGGCATTGTCTACACTGGCAGTATTGAGGCAGACACAGGCCCGAGTTGCGCAGATGGCTGGTTTGGCCCTATTCTAAGAGTAAAAAGTCTCTTAGGTGCGGTTACAGGGTCCAGCTGCTATCGCCGCGCGAAGCTGTCAAGGTTCATCGGAGTCAGTCAGTTAATGAGGTAAGGTGGACAGTGGGTGTGATGTCGGGAGGGTGGCTGCTAACTACGGCGGACGATAGCTTACACTAGCTTAAAACGTTTTACGGATTAAAAAATCACACTACAAACACCCTAGCGTGTTTATTATAAATAAATACCCTTAATAAATGCCTATACTAGATTGTAATATACCTTTGCCCCTACCTAAATTTTTCTTATATTATATATTTTTCCCTCCTATATTATCTTACTTATTATAATATATATTAATAATATTTAGCTACTAATAGTCTCTTTATTATCTTAATAGCCCTTAGAAAACCCTAAATTAATAGCTTAGGTAATTTCTAACCTATCTTTATATTATATATTATAGCTAGAAGATCTATAGTATATATATAAGCCTTAATAATTAGTTTAGCTTAATAATAAAGTATAATAAAGTAAGTTACTTACTTTATAATTAAATATAATAAGACACTAAAATCTAGATATATACTTAATTTATATATTTAGTTATAAATATATATTACCTTACTATAAATATATAAATAATAAAGGTATATTTTAAGGCTATTATAAGCTTAATTTTTTAGTATTTAAATTATATATTAATTATACTTATATATTATAGGGTTTTGCTTATTATTATAATAATAAGCCTACTAGGATATTATATAAATTATAGTTACTTATTACTTATAAGGAAAAGTAAATCCCCTTTACTTAAAAAAAGGGGATATAATAAGTATTATAAGGATTTAGACTAAGCTATAAATAGTAAATATAAGGCAGATAGAATAAGTAATAAGAATAAAAGAGTTTTATAAATAATTATACTACTATAATAAACTATAATTAGCTATTTATTTTAGTAGTAGGCTATAAATAAAGGGAAATTAGGCTATTTAATTATATAAGGCAAAGTAATTATATAAATATAAATACATAACCTTTTTATAGAAAAAACTAAGTTATTACTAGCCTCCCCCTTTATTTACATTCTTTTAAACCTTTTTTAATACCTTTTAATTATTATATAAATAAGAGGTACTTTTATAATATTCTATAGTAGAATAATCTAAGCTAAAGAAACTACCCTTATTATTTACTTTATTTTATATTTTATAATATAGCTAAATTAATTAATTTAATACTTAATAGTTTACTTGCTATTAGATATAGAAATATACTAGCTATAGCACTAGTTACCCTAGTATTTAATAATATAATATACTATTAAAGGCTATAAAATATAGTAACTAAAGGGAATTAATAATATATAGCTAGTTTAACTACTTTAGTAATATAAAGGCTAGTTAGCTTTATACTAGTTATAATTACTATAAAATTCTAGTATATAAAAATATAAGCATAAAATAATTTATAATTTAATACTTCTATTTATTTACTAACCTTTTTAAAGGCTATTAATAGGTATTAACTATTACCTTTTATATATTTAGAATTTAAATACCTAAGCTATTATAAATTAGTTTATTATATTATATTATAAAGCACTATTACTATAGATTACCTTCTAATAAATAATCCTAACTAGGAACTTATTATAAGCTATATATATAGTAGTTTATAATTAATTATATTAGTTAAGCTATAAGCCTTATATATAAGGTTTATATAGTAGCTAGTAAGGGTAATATATAATAAAGGTTTTACTTTATACCTTAATTTTATATATTATATTAGGGAAGAGGAGAATATAGTTAATAATAAGCTAACTAACCCCTTATCCTTACCTAATAAAGATAATAATATAAATAAATGCTTTACTATAAGTAATAAAAGAAAGTTATACTAATCTTTAAGCTTTATATTTATTATATAAGTTAAGTAGGAGAGGTTAACCTATAGTATAAATAAAAATAATACTAGTATTAAGTCTAAATCTTACTCTATGCCTAGTCTTAATAATAATCTTATTATATTAAATAAGGACTTACTAAGTCTAAGCATATTCCTAAATAGTATACCTAGTATAAAGTCTAGTAATAACTATATAAAGGAAAATAGTAATAATATAAAAGTATAAGAGAGTATATAGCTATTTACTAATATTATTATAAAGCCTAAGGTAAATATATTTATATATTCTTATATAAAATACTACTATAAATAAAAGAAAAGGGTTATATAAAAAGGAAAGGGTTATATAAGGAGAAATAGGAATATAATATATAATAAAAAAAAACACTTTTTTACTATTATACTAGCTTTTCTAGCTCTTCTCCTATCCTAGTAAAATCTATATTATTCTCTTATAATATTACTTTAAGCTATTTTTACTTATTTACTTTAGTTATAAGTAAACTTAGCTTAGGTTATATTTATTCTTACTTATATTTTATAAGCTTTAACTATAATATAATATACTCTTTAAGCTAAGGGTAGTTAGGGTCTTTTAGATTAGTTAGGAGAGTGCTAATTAATTCCTTAATTATATACTAATATATTTATATTATTATATTTAGTAAGTACTTATTAAGGTTTTTAATATTATTTTATAGTAAAGTATAGTATAAGTCTAAGTAGTTAGTAGGTATTTCTTTTATATAGCTTATACTACCTAATTCTTTTAGCTTATAATATAAAACTATTAGCTAATTACTTTTTATATAAGGTTAATTAGGCTAATAATAGATTTTATAAGAGTTTTATAAATATATAAACTATACTAGCTTTTATTAAATAATATTTATATAAATAAAAAGTATTATAATATAGTTAGCCCTAGTCTTATAATTAAAAAAGTAGTTATATAAAAGCTATTAAAAATATTCCTAAAGAGAACTTTATATTAAAGCTTTATAAATATAAATATTAAATTAAATAATATACTTACTAGAAAAGGGCACGCCCTTTACTTTACTAAAGCTACTAGCTTTTAATCTAGGTATTATAAATACTTTTACTAAAGGACTTATAGTTACTAAAGCTAATTAGTACTTATTTATTATTATATAACTTAGTATATATAATAGTAAGAAAGTAATATATACTATAGAGTAGTATTATCTTATTACTATAGTCTAACTAAATATAATAGGGCATATAACCTTATTAATAAAGCATATTAATATACTATAAGGTAATACTCTAATATAAATTAGCAAATATACTATAGTAACACTATATAATATATTATGAATATATATTAATACTAGTATATATCTTAAAACCCTAGTGTTTTAGCTTATTATAAGTATTAATTAACTATATAAAGTTAGGCCCTAGTATACTAAAGTCTTATTACTTAAATTATTTATTACTAAATTATTTAAAAATATTATTAAAAGCAAACTCTTAATATATAAAGTAAAGCGTATCTTAGGAAATAATATAATACTATTATTATATATATATAAAGATATCCCTAGCTATAGTCTTTTAGGATTAATAAGACCTAAAGTTAGTTATTAAAGAATATATAAGCATAAGAGATTATAGCTTCCTTTATTTTATTACTTTACTATTAATAAAGTCTTTTATTCTTTTATAACTAAATAAGACCTTATATTATAATTTTATATCCCTTTACTTATAAGCATAATATAATTATTTTATTTATTAAGCACTCTTTAAAGAATAATTAGTAAATATAAGCTTATAATTATTTAGTAATAATACTTCTTTCTTATTATACTAATCCCTAAGCTATTATTTACCTCTTTAAGGTTAAAAACCCTATATTTTTATTATAAAAGGTATTTATATTCTATAAGATATACTTAACTATATACCTATTAGTATATATAGCCTATATCTCCTTATAATAAGGCATAAGATCTTATTTTAGTTATAGTATTTTATATAGTTAGTGTGTAAAAAAAAAAATATAATATTCCTTTCTATATAATATAAAAAAAGGTAAGCTCTATATATGCCCTATATATATAATTTTTTTTTAATTATATATATTTATAAGTATTCTTTATCTCTTTTATAAGTATTAATAAAGTAGTATATTTAGTTATAAGTAATTATATATATATATATAAATAAGGTAAGTAATATAAATAAACTATTTATATTTTCTATATATAAGTAATTATATATATTTACTACTCCTAACTAAGTAAAATAAGTAAATCTAAAAGTAAAATATTTACTAATACCTTATATAAGCTATAATACTATATTAAGCCTAGTCCTTATTCTCCTCTATTAGTTTACTTAGTTTATAATATATATTACTTAGTTTATAAAGCTAATAAAATAATATTTTATATACTGCCTAGTTAATAACCTTTAATAGGCTTATATAGCTTATATTATTACGTTTTGCTTTTTATTATTTTTTGCCTAAATAAGATAACCCTTTACTATTATTAACTAAGTATTTCTTTAGGGTTATAGTTATAAACATTAGTAATAGCTTTATACTATGTTTATATACTTACTTATAAGGTATATTAGCTAATTTATAGTATTTACTAGACTATCTAGTATTATAATAATTTACATAGCCTTAGAATAAGGTATTCTAGATTATATAAGCCCTAAATATACTATTTCCTTTCTTATAGAAAGTATACTTATTATTACCCTTATGTATATTCTTATATAAGAATTTAGTAAATATATCTATAGTTTATAACCTAGTATAGTTAAGTTTTAGGTCTAATAAAATACTATACTATACTTTCTTTTATAATACTATAAGATAGTATATTTAGTATTTATTAACTTATATAAGAAAATATTAAGATTTATTATAAACTAAAGGAGAATCTTTTATAAAAAATAATAAAGTATAATTTATAAAATAAGTCTTTATTATTTTAAAGTAAAATATAGTTTATTTTAGTATATTATTATATATTATAAATATATTAAAGTATATTAGGAATAGTTTATTATTATACTTTACTAATAGCTTTGCTATAATCTTATTACTCTTTATAGTAGCTTATCTTATTATAATAGCTACTATATTATTATTTATTATAGCTTATCTTACTATAGTAGCTATAGTGCTTTATCTAAATAATTTAAGTATATTTATAATTATATCCTACTATATTAAAGTAGAAAATAGTTAGTATATGCCTATATCCTTATATATAAATATTATAAGCATATATTATTACCCTATAGTATAATACAAGTAATTCTATATAGCTTTATATAAACGCCTATTACTACCCTGCTCTATACTATATGTAAATATAAAATAAGGCATTTTAAATGCTATAAAGAGCGCGCAAAGGCTAGAAAACGCAAGAATTAATACAAACAAGTTATGCTAGGTTTTCTTACTTTTAAAAGTAATATAAGAGGAAAAAAAAAAAGGAAAGAAGCCTAGGTATAAGGTGTTTTTTTTTATAAGGAATTATAAGTAAGTCTATGTGCTAATAGGTGCAGGTTACGTAATATTCTCTATAATAATACCTAAAAGACCTAACATGCCTTATAGGGGTCTGTGTATTGAATTTACGATCTGTAAAACGTTTTAAGCTAGTGTGAGCTATCGTCCGCCGTACCAACCATCTGCCGGGGAATCGGGGATGGACAACTACTTTAGTGCCCAGTGCCCACCCAGTGCCCACCCAGTGCCCACCCAGTGCCCACTACCGGTGGATATAGGGATCGGAGCGTCTTGCCATATCCGATCTAGCTTCTAGTCTACTACAACTACAAGAAACTGGAGTTTCACGGCACGGCTTGGCGGTTTCTGCAATAAGAGCAATCATCTTTCATGTGAGAGCAGCAGAACAGAGGAAGACCAGGCGACGTTTCACAGGTATGCACATGCCTCGACGGTTTTAATCACAAAACGCCTGCCGTCTGCCGTCCAAATAATCGATATTCAATTCGCTTTTTGGATCGAGGAGCTCGATTTCAGTAGGCAAGCTTGTATGCCCGCGGGATCTGCCTCCATCTCCAGTTCATTCGCTCAATGAGGAGCAAAAAAATCATTCGAGTCGTCTGAGTTCCTCCACCAAGGCATCCATGGCATGAGCCTTGCTATCAACAGTCTTATATAGGTGGGCGAATTGCTGTATCGAACTTGTCAGATCGCGCAGGGCATCACGCCCAACACGGTTCTCAAGGTGCTCTCTCGCTTGCCCCGCCAGACACATATACCCAAGTAGCACTGACAAGTAACCAATGGCCACGCTTAACTTGGACTTGTTCACGGAATCGGCCTAGAGTCTCGTCAGTAAAGCTACAACTCAATCTAGTGCGATCGTCAATCACGGCCAGGAATACCTCGCCGACAGACTGTTGATTGTCCTGCCAAAGCGCCATCAGTTTGCCCATCGCCTTCTCATCCACCGCCCTCCGAGCTGGTGAGCAATGCTCCATGATGTTAATCATAACACCTAACATCAGTAGCAATTCATCGTACTTCTCATTCTCAAGCTTTCCCAGCTCAATTGTCGTGTGGACGCTTGTGAACAATTCGCTGATGCACCTAGCTAATTTTGCAGAAAGATGTGGATCATAAAAAACCGCTGCTTCGTCTTCCGTGTTGGTTGTGTTGAGTGCGAGTTTGAGGACGGCTGACTTCAGCTCCGTCTGCCCAGTGGGCCACCCTCGGATTGCTCTTGAAAGCAGGGAGGAAATTCTCGTTGGATGGCCACCATCGCTGTTCAGCATTGCGCTAACGCCGGCGCTAGATTGTGTCTGAAGTGTGAAAACAGTCAACGCATAGTCTATGTCATCGAAGGAGCCTTGTTTGCTGGCCCACGTTGCAACAGCAATGATGGACCGTTGCGATTCCAGCAAGATCTGGTCCAGGAGTGTAGTGTCCGCACATCGACTTAGCAGGACCATCAGCTGAAGTGCTGCGGTTCGCGGCGATATGCTTGTGGGCTGATAGCCGTGCCAAATGGGGAGTTGTTGCAGTATCATCTTGACCGCATTAACAGATGATTTTGACATTCTAGACATCTTGAGTGTCTTTTGAGTAGCCAAGACGGCAATATCCTCGTCCATGGAAAGTAGTCTGGCCAGTAATTTGCCCACACCATCGATCCCCAACTGGCGAAGCAGATTAGGGGCTGTCCCAGAACTCAGAAAGCAAATCAGGGCTGCTACGAGGGCGAAGCCACAGATAGGGTCCGTCTCTTTTCCAATTTCCCGAACAACCGTATCACGAGAGGCATGATCTCTGAAATGTCGTAGAAAATCCTTCCACTGAAGTTTCTGCACGAGCTCGCAGAGCGCATTCCTTCTCATGGTACAGGGATCTGTGGTTGGAAGTCCGATTCTATATAGTAAATCGTCCATTTCATCTGCAAATCGATTGTTTGCACCTGCGCGTCGTAATTCGTGAACACTCTTGATTGCCGGCTGCGTACACTCATCAGGTTCTGATTCGATCAAGGCGAATGCGTCTGGCGGGGGGGGTGAATTCGGACGCGCTTCTACAATCAGAGAATCCTCAACGCTCCTGTTAGGATCGCACAATGTTTCTGGAGTTTGTGATTCGCTAGCAATGGTCCTCGATTGGCGGTAAGTAAATCGAACCTTTCGACTAGTAGGAGCTGTTCCCCGTCGATCGAGGCTTTGTGCACGAACACCGCATGCAGTCAAGTGCTGCAGCATCTTGGCAGACTTTCGAACCGGCGATTTGTATTGACCTGATTCTGCTTCATCCAAGTTTGTGTTTGCATCGTCATCTGCCTTCTGCGCTGCGAGAGCATCAATCAATCGCGGTCTTCGAGAAGGGGTGCTTGTGCACTTTGCACTTTCTGGGCCACAACGTTTCGGATTTGAAAGTCGGCCGGTAAGATATTCAGACCTCGCAGCTGGCTCCCTCTCTGGACTTCGCAATTGAGTTCGATCTTTATAATGGTCTGGTGTGAATGCTACTGAATGATCTCTTTTGCGCGGAGGGACATTGCACGATGCAGATATGAGGCTTATACCGAGAGGCGGTGGCTTCAATGTATATGAGTCCGGTGCTCGTGGGGTCTCGTAGCATGAGTCGTTTGGCCTCGGCGATTCTGATCTGTCGAAAGACTGTTGCAGCTTGGACTTAGATGAGGCATTTGGCTCTGGACCACGTCCTATCGTTGCATTTAGAGAGCGCTTGCGTGAAGACCCGCCGCCGTATGTGGCCAGCCTCTTCTGTGATGTTGGCAAATGTGATGCCATAGGATGTTCATATGCGATCTAAGGAACAAGTGAGAGCGAATAAGACTGAGAGTCGAGAGTATAAGCAAGTCTCGGTATCACGCTAACGGGAGAGAATGTGATTGAGGAAAGGAGCCTGGAGCGGAAGCCCGGTATGATGTCAACGGAAGCGAGGGCGGGTTGAGGTCGATATTGCCAAAAATCAAATGCAGCGGCCAATCATGAATCGTGCCACGTCCACTTCTCTAGCGATTAGATTATCTTTCACCACTAAGCGTGGTGCTGATTGGCCTGCTAGCAGAGGATCGTAGCAGTGTAGCCGTGTAGTACGTCTAAGCTTTAAAGCTAAGACCTTTTAGCTCTTCCCTTACTTTTATATATATATAAAAAAGCTAGTAATTACCTTTTTTATTTTTTTATACTTTTTTTTTCTTTTTTTTAAAAATAAATTTGTTGGTATTAACGCAACGGGTCGGGTCAACGTGGGCCCGGCGTAATTCGAATTAGCCGCATCTAAGCTCGCTTCGGATAGCTAGCTAGTGCGCTAGGCACGTGACCTATAACTATATATATTACAAAAACTACTAAAAGGCCTCACACCCTCCCTCCTAGCTAGTATAATTAATAATATTAATAATAATCTTAGTACCTTCTTTTTGCGCGCGTATTACTTATTATTCCTTATACTATTAGTACACAGGTGAATCTAATAAACAAAGGTATAAGGAATAACAAGCAATGCGCGCGCAAAAGGAAGTACTAAGATTCTAGTTAATGTTTTATATATTCTATCTAGGAGGGAGGGTGTGAGGCCTTTTAGTAGTTTTTATAATATATATAGTTATAGGTTATGTGCCTAGTGTATTAGCTAGCTATCTAAAGCAAGTCTAAATACAGCTAACTAGGATGCGCTAGGTTTATATTAACCTAACCTATTATATTAATACTAACACTAGTAACTCTCTCTTTTTATACTAGAAATTAACATAATATAAAGAGCCTCTAATCCCTCCCTATTAAGTATATTAAATACTTAATTTAATTAATTAATCCTAACGTATTAATTAGGTCCTTATAAAAAGTAATAAAGGAAATAGCTATAATAGCCTTAGTCCTACTAGTACTACCTAGTATAATTCTAATATCCCCTAAAAGTGCCTAATATACACTATAATTATAGCTAAAGAAATAAATATAAAAGTTATTATAATTATATATATTATAACGCTATTGCTTAAGATTTATAACTCTTAATAAAGGCCTTTATAAGCTATAAAATGAAGATTTATACATCTTAATAAAGCAGCTATAACTATAAGAGTTAAAGTATATATAACTTTTATAATAACTTATATAATAACCCTTTTTGTTATAGGTAGGTTAGGGATATTAGAGTAAAAGATTAAGTAAGTCACGGCTTATTTAAAGGTATATAGTAATAAGTAATAGTCTTAATTCTTACCCCTTTTTATTTAATTTAGTAAAAGGTTTATACTTATATAATTATAAGCATTATATACCTTTAGGTCTTTACTATAAGTTTAGTAATTATACATAGTAAATAACCTTATTATATAATATAAGTCTAATAAAAGCTTACTTATATAAATAAACCTTATTAGCCTAAGGTAACCTTATAGCTTTCTAGTCCTAATAAAGTAACTTTCTTTACTTATAATTATTTTAATTATAAAAAGTTTCCTTTATTTTCTTTAATTTAAATATTATAAAAAAATCTAAAAATTTCTAATACTTCTAATTTATACATACTTCTTATAATATTTATAATATTATTACTTTTTATTTATTATTAAATTTTTATTTCTCTAAACCTTTTATTTTATTTATTAGTCTTATTACTATACCCTAGCTTTCTCTTAAAGAATTTTTTAATTATATTTTAAAAGAACTTATAAATTTATAAAGTTATAGTAATATATTTATATATTTTTTAAGTTATTATAGCTTTTTTATTTAATAAGGTATTTTTATTAATTTCCTTAGTACTTATAAGTAATAATTTTTTTATAATATATAAAGAATTTTCTTTTATAAAAAAAAATACTTATTATATTACTTTTAGTATACTTTTTAAATTATTTTTATATATTTTTATATTATTATTATTATTATTATAGTACACTAGTCAGCTCCCTAGGGGGCTAATATCTAGAACTTCTACTACTAATTTATATAGGAAAAACCCTAGTATAGGGAGGAAAACCTATATGCGCTTATTAGGCTATACATAAACCTTATTAGGTTTACTAAGGTCCTAATTATAAAAAAAAGTATGCTACTTACTAGCTAAGTCTTAGTAGTAATTACTAAAAGTATATATAAAAGGTAAAATTACCCTAAAGAAAGTCTAAGTCTAGGTTTATAAGAGACTTATAATTAGTTATTACTTACCTAAGTAATAGTAGGTGTTAGTAGCTTAGCTTTATAGTATTACTAAGTACTAGTAAAGGTAAATAAATAAAAAGTAGGGCAGGCAAATAAAAAAGTAAGGTAAGCAAACAAAAAATTAGGGGTGTGTCTAGAAAAATTAGCGTAACTAGGAGGTTCTAGTAGGGTTTAGCGGCGGCTAAGCAGGGGGTCTAGTCTAGGGCCTGTAAATAGCCTTATGTAATTAGTAAATTATTATTAATTTCCTCTTTAGGTTAAAGCAAGTAATCTAGCAAGTAATTAAGTAATCTAGCTAATTTAGCTAGTCCCTCCTTTAGGTATAAGAGGGGGAGGTTCCCCTGCTATTTTTAACCCCTTTTCCTTCCTTATTAATATTAGTAGTTTTTTAGTAAGTTATAAACCCCTTTAGCCCTAGTCTAGCCCCTTACCCCTTTTATATTACTTCCTTTTAAATTTATTATATAAATATACTAAAAATTAATCTAATGCTTATATAAGAGGTAAGTTTTATTAAGTTATAGTCCCCTACCTCCCTTAATACTAACCCTGCCTTAGTATAGGCTAGATAATAAGTGTTTATATCTTTTATATTTCTATTATTATAAAGATCCTAACGCCTAGTATTATACATAGCTAGGTAAGTGTCCTATTATTATTCCCTATAGGTCTAGCGCTAATCTATCTAGGACCTAGTAGCTCCTGCTATAAATACGCTTATAGTAGTAAAAAATATTATCAAGTAAGTATTTTCTTTATCCCTATAACTTATCCTAGGCAGTGCCTAACTAGACTAGTTAAAGCAAAATATTATATATAATACTATAGTTACTAAGCTGCTAGAGTTAAGAAAGCAGCTAAAAAACAGTCTAGCTCTTAATATAAGTCCCTTGCGCTGCCGGAACTAACCCTGTCTAGGTCCTGTGCTGTCTGCTAATTCTAGCGGGGCTAGGGCTAATTTCCTTTATTTATAGAGTTCCCTTTTTGTTATTTTAGGTTTGTTTTACTATACATAAGTAAATTAGTTTAGGTCTCCCTTATCCCTCCCTTCCCTAGGGCTTATCTACTAAGGTCCTAGTGTAGGCGTTATCCCTAGGTTATATAATTATAACGTAGGAGTGGTTATTTTTCTAGTTTATCTTAGCCCTTACTAGCCTTTAGCTAGAGCCCTTTGCCTTTATAGCTTTTACCTCTTTCTAGTTCTTATATAAATATATTACTAAGGTAAATTATTCTAGCTATCTTATTTATATAAGCTAATAGGCTATAATAAGAGTAGTGTAATAGTTATTAAAAGTAGTAGTTACTTTATATTAGTTCTAAAGGGAACTAGAATTTAAATAAATAAGCTAAAGCTTAGTAAATTATAAGTATTTTATAATAATATAGTAGTATATCTCTAAGGCATTCTTATAGAAATAAAGTAAGGAGTTTGCCTTTAGTATATATTTTTTATATAAAAAGGCTTATAGCCTTATTTTCTTTATATATATTTAAATAAGAGTAATAAACTTATACTTTTATATTACCTTATAAAGAAGCACTACCTTATATATAAAGTAAAAGCTTAAGCTATATTTTATTATTATAAAAGTATATTATAGCTAGTGCTTTTAAGTATTATTTTTATTATAATATTATTTATTCCTTTAGTCTTACTTAAGTTTCTTCTTAGCTAATAAGTTATTAGGGATAGGGGGGGGCCTTTTTAGTAGTATTATATAAGCTAGTAAAGGGTGTCTAAGCTATTTATAAGTCCTTTACTTATAAAGTAAAGTTAATATTACTATATATATACTATATATTCTTTTTATTATTTTACTAGAATTTAATTATTTATAGTATTTTTAGTAATAAAAGTTTAAATAAAAGTTTAGAAAAAAAATAGCTACTTTAGTCTTAAGTAATAAAAGTAGTATAACCTTATAGGCCTTAGTAATAATTTAAAGGTATTTATTTTACTTAATTATAAATACCTTTACTACACCTCTTATAACCTTACTATACCTAGCCTAAGTATAGTAAGATTTTATACTATAAGTAATTATACTTTTAATAACCTAAGTGTAAAGTAGCCTTGCCTTATAAAAGCTATAGCCTTATATAAATACTATAAGTAATATAAGGGCAAGCTATTATTACTTTAGCTTAGCTATAGTCTTAGCTTAATATACTTTTTAACTTAGCTTTTAGTAAACCTAAACTCCTAAGAATTAGGTAAACTAAACTAGCTATATTATTATAGTTCTAAGTTAGACTAGAGTAGTATTAGGGTAGTAATAATATATAAAGTATATTAACTTACTTTTTTAAAAGTAAAACTTAAAGCTAGACTTTTTAAACTATTTTTAGTAAACTTTTTATATAGCCTTAAGGTAGGTTTAATTCTTCTTTATAGTTTTTTTATATATAATAATATTTATATTATTAGAGAATCCTAAGGTAAGTATTAACTTTATATATACTAGCTTATTATAAAGGGGTATAATATAAAGTAAAAATAAGATTAGAAAAATAAGGAAGCCTTAGGGAATTTTAGCTTTAACTAAATACTTATTTAATAGTTAGTACTTAAATAAAAGGGTTATTATTTTATTTATAATAAACCCCTAGGTTTATATTACTATTTAGTTAGAAATACTTTATTATAGTATAATATAAAGTAGCTTATACTAATAAATAATATTAAAAGCTACTAATATATTTAGTTATAAAAGTAATATAATATTACTATAGTGCTATATTACTTTTACTACTGCCTTTAGTATACTAAGGGTATATTTTATTAACCTCCTAGCTTAGTTTCTTATTTATATTTTAAGTAAAGCCCCTTTCTTTTTAGTAGCACTAGTAAGCTATACTATTACTATTACTTTTATTACTTTTTTAATAATATTTAAGAAAGTAATAAGGCACTATACCCCTGCCTTTTATAAGTTTATAGGCGATTTTCCTAGCTTTTTTAGGACTATTATAAGACCTTTTTAATATAGTTTTAGGTAGTATCTAATTTTATAATAAGTATTAAAAAGTATAGTAAGTATAGTAGCTAAAGGTTTACTATAAGCCTTAAGAAACCCTACTAGGATCTTATTAATCTTAAGTACTTTCTAGCTAGCTATAAACTAAATAATTTATTAAATTTCCTTTAGGTTAAAGTAATTATTATTAGGGAATATAGTAGAATTAAAGTAGGTATTTATTTTTAGTAGAATATTATTTAGTTTTATATTAAAGGCTAGAAAGAAGTATTTAGTAAATGCCTTTACTTTTATATTATATATTATTACCTTCTAAGTATTCTCTCCTTTTTTATAAAAAAATATTAGTACTTATTAAGTATTTAGTAAGAGTTTGCTTCTTAACCTAGCTTATTTCTTAAAGGCCTAAAGGCTAGTATAATTAAAGAAAGCCTTATAAACTACTTATTTTTAAGTACTTTATCTTTTCTTAGCTATAACCTAGGATTATGTTTTTACTACCTTAGTTATAATTTATAGGTTATAGTTTATATAACTTGCTTTTTATTAGTAATAGGCTTAGTAAGCTATAGTAATTATATTCTTAACTTTTTTATTTTATTATAGCTACTAGGCTAGGCTTTTATAAATTTTCTTTAGTATTATTAGGTTTATAATTTTATAAAGCTCTTTAGTAATTTACTTAGTATACTAATTAATATCTTTTAGGTAGGTAAAGGGAATTTATATAGTTACTATATAAAACCTATACTTAGCCTTTATTATTATAAGCTTCTTATTTAGTATTTTCTAGGTATATATTACTTTCTAGTTATATAGGGAGTTTATATTAGTATAAATATATATAAGCTATAGTAAATAGTTAGAACTACTAAGGTTCTCTTTCCTTATAAATTTAGTCTTAATATTATAAGATGCCTAGGCTAGGTTAATAGTATTATTATATCTCCCTTTAGCTTACTATATTACTTTACTATAAGGTATAATAAGCCTTAGCCTTTACTATACTACTAGGTCTAGTAAGGTTTTACTACTTAGTAAGTTTTAGTTATATTTATTCTATAAGGAGTAGTATAAGTTAAAGTCTCTTATAATTATATTATAGGGCCCTAGGGGGGTTACTATAAGTTCCTTAATTAGGGTGTTTTATTTTCTTTTATAGCCTAGGGAATAAATAGTATAAATATTTATACTCTTAATTATAATTAAGTATTAATTCTTACTAAACCTAGCTACCTAAGCTTTAAGGCTATAGTATTTATATATATAAATAACTACCCTACCCCTATATATTACTAGCTAGTAATATCCTAGGCTAAAGTATAAGGGTAGCTTACTTATTCTTATAAACTCCTATATTATTATTATATTAGTATTAGTATAGTAGCTTAGTATTACTTAAATAAGTTTAGTATTCTTTCTTATATTCTAATATATAACTTATATTATATAAATTAAACTAAATCTTAGGTGCTTAATATATTTAGGGCTATTATAAGGGCGCTAGGCTAGCTAAAGAAGCCCTTAATATTACCTTAAGTAGCTTTATTTAGGGAAGGCAGGGCTTATAGCCTAGATAGTCTACCCCTATAGCTAGCTACTTTCTTTTATAATAATTCTTCTTTAGTAAGGAAGCTACTAGCCTTTCTTATATATCCTTTACTAAGTAATAGTTTAGTACTTATTAGTAAGTAAAACTTAATTAATAATAGCTTAGTAAAAATAAGGGGTTTAAATATATAAAAAGCCCTTGCTTTATCTTATATTTTATTTATAATTAAGTAGCTATAGGATAATACTAAGTATAGTTTCTTATAGTTAATATATCTAGCTTTAGTCTTATTTCTCTTAGCTAGGTAGTTATTTTTTATTAGGTAGCTAGTGCTTATATAGTAGCTATATTAAGGGATTACTTTATAGTATATTATAATATACCTAAACTTTTAGCACTTAAAGCATTAATAAGGGTTTAGTGCCTTATTATAAGGTTTAATATTAAAAATCTTTACCTTATAAACTACCCTAAAGTAGTATAAGTAGTTTATTATTTTAACTTTATTAATTTTAATAATAAGCAGTGCTTTTATTATAATACTATAGGGTTTATATATTATAACCTTAATAAAGCTAGGGCTATTTACTTCCTTAAGCTAAGTAAGGAAACCTTTATAAAATTAGTTCTTTATTATAAGAAATCCTTTAATAATAAGACTAAAAACATAGTAGCTTAGTATTACTTTCTTACTAAAAGTATTCTTTACTTAAGTTAGGTTTTTAGTATATTTCTTTAAAGTCTTATAAAATATTATAATTATATTATTACTCTAAAAGTATTAAGCTACTATTATTACCTTAGTACTAAGAGCTTAGTTAGTTACTATAACTATTTTATCTAGGGATTATTTAGTTAATACTTTAGCTATATTCTTAATAATAACTTCTTAATATACTCTTAGGGGAATTAGTATAGTAATAGTTTAGTTTACTAGTCTAGTAGTAGTATTTATAATTAGTGCCTTATTAATAGTAATAAAAGCCTATATTAAGGCTACCTTAAGGGTATTATTAATAGCTTTTTTAATTACTTTTTTAATTATTTTTATAAGGTTCTTTCTAGTAAGGCTAGAGAGGGTATTACCTAAGGTAGCTATATATTTAGTATATATTTTTACTATATTAATAACTTAAAGAACTACTTTTTATACACTTTTTAGTAATACTATTAAAATAAGGTTAGTAATTTTCTTATATTTTTCTTTTAAATAATCTAGAATTATATTTTATATAAGTATTAGTATAATATTACTTTAAGTTTTTATTATATACTCCTCTTTACTTATATTAAGGTAGTAGTAGCTTTAGGTAAGCTTATAATTTCTATTATTAATATTTATTAGTATTTTATTTACTACTATACCTATACTTTAGTTATAATATACTACTAAAAATTAAAGTAAATAAATATAATAATTTTAAATCTAGTGTTTTTTTTTGTTTTAAAGGCAGTTTTATGTTAGTATAGTAGTGCAGGCGAAATCGCGAAAAGTTTTTTATATTATTATTTATATTTTTATATTTAAAATATAAAAAATATTATAAAGTTTTATACTTTATAAAAAGCTTTATTTAATAAGTAAATTTATAATTTTTCATTAACTTAACAATTTTATTAAGTCTTAGGTATTTTATTATAAGCTTTTTACTTAGTTTTTATAAATGAAAATGTTTTATAAATAAAAAAATATAATCTTTTATATTAAATTTCATTAGTATTTTTTTTTAATTATAATACTTAGCTTATATAGCTTATATATATTATAAAAGCTTTTATATTTCTTTATATTTATATTATAGCTTAGCTTTATATAACTTAGCTTATTTATTTATTATAATAGCTATTTATTTTATATATAATAAGCCTTTAGGTATAAAACCTTAAAATACTTTAGTAAGGGATACATAAAAAAAGCTATAATAGCTTATATTATATATAAATTATATTATTAATAAAAGGTTAACTTAATTAGTTTATTTAATATTACTAAAGGTATATAAATAATACTTAAGTAATTAGTTTATTTATTTAGTTTAATTATTAATTTAAAAATAAAATATAATACTTAATTAATACTTTATTATAATATTATAATAAAAGGTTTACTAAAAAAAGCTTATAAATATTATTTTATAGTTAGTTATAATATGTTTTAAAATATTATAGTTTTTAAATACTAAATTAATAAAAAATATAACTAAATTATTATTACTTAATTATTTTAATATTAATATATAAATAATATACTTTCTAAATAAGTTAATTAATATAAAAATAATATTATATATTTTAAATTCTAATTTCTTTATTAAAATAAGCTTTATAATAAAGTTTATTAATAATTCTTAAAAAAGTTAGTTTAGTATAAATAATATAATAAGTTTACTATAAAATTAATATTACCTTAGCTTTAATACTTAATAATTAAAATAAGTATAAATATACTTTTTAATATTTTTTTTTATATATAACTAGTAATATTAGTTAGTAATTTAATAAAGTATTTTACTAATTTCTTAATACCCTATAGCTTTATTATTATAAATAAGTATTAAGATTTCTTTATAAAAACTTAATAATATATATATATAGTTTCTAAAAAAAATATTTTATTTTTATTAATTAACTAACTTAAAGAGCTATAAGTATTCCCTAAGCTTTTAACTAAAGGGTTAAAAATATTCTTTTTATTATAACCTAAAGAGCTAAGAGTATTTTCTTAGTTTTTTTTTATTTTATTATTTAAAAAGTTAAAGACTTTTCTTATATTTTAAGCTTAAAAGCTATAAGTATTTTCTAAGCTTTAAATAAGCTACTTTATTTATAAAATAAAAGTATTCCCTTACTATACCTAGCTTAATTTATTATATATAGCTACTTTTAAAGGTTTTATAATATTAGCTTTATACTATATAAAATACTAACTAAGGAAGTAAAGTTTAGCTATAAAAGTATTATTATATTAACTTATTATTAGTATAAGGCTATTAAGTAAGATGAATATTTATAACTTTAATAATATTTTAAATTATTTTAAAAAGGTACTTATAAGTATTACTTTCTTAGTAATTATATTATATACTTACTTTTTAAAAGTTATAATATTCTTTTTTAGTATTTTGAAAAGCTACTTATAAATATTACTTTTTTAATAATTATATTATATACATACTTTTTAAAAGCTATAGTATTCTCTAAGTATTATAAGCTAAAGATTATATTAATAATAATTATTTCTTTCTTAATTAAAGGTAGTTTAAAGCTTATTTACTTTAACTTTATACTAATAAACTTAGTTAAAAAATATAAAGCTTAAAAAGCTTTTATATTTTTAGTACTAGTATTATAGTTAACTTATAAAATAAAGGGTTTATAAGGTTTTTAACCCCTAGCTTATATTTAATTATAAAGTTATATAAATTAAGTTTATTAAAAGCTTATACTTACTTATTAATAAGCTTAGGCTTTAATATAAAATACTTATAATTTAAATAATTTATAATAACTTAAATAAGTTAGGTATTATAAGCTATATAATATTTCTAATTCTTAAAAGCTTCTTAAATTATTAGTAGCTTAGTATTAAGAGTTATTATACCTAGTAGCTTCCTTAATATATATATAATAAAATACTATTAGTTTTTTTATTTTTATAAAAGAATTATTCTAATTATAAAGTATAATATATTAGTCTTTATTTTTAGTAATATAGCTAGATTAAAATATATTAAAATAAATATTATAATAAAGCTTTACTTAAGTATTTTAAATACTTTATACTTATAAAAACCTAATATAAGTAGCTTTATTATATTATTTCTTATTTAATTTATAAAAAGAGTTTTAATTTTATTATATTTATAAATAAAATAATAATAAAAGCTAGTAAACTTAAGAAATAACTATATATTTCTAATATTATAAGGTTCTAGCTAATTTACTATTACTTTAACTTACTTTAGCTTTATAATAATTTTTTTTATTAATATTATAAAGCTAAGAAAGTTAACTTTTATAATTAAAAATTTATACTTTTTAAGGTTAGTATAAAGCTTTTTTAAATATAGCTTTTCTAAGACTTAGTAAATATATTACTTATACTTTATTAAATTACTATTATAAATTAAAATATTATTAAGGTAAATAATATAAATTAAATTAATAAGCCTTAAAAAAATATTATTAATAAATTCTTAGAAGGTAACTAGGGTATTAATAAGCTTAAAAGGCATTATAAAATATTTATTAATAAGCTTAAAAGGTATTATAAAATATTTATAGTAATTATATTAATAATAAAAAGTAGTTTTTTACTTATTTTCTTTATTAATATAAAGCTAGTTATATATATTTTTTAAGTTAAGCTTTATATAAACCTTAGCTTTCTTTAATTTATTAAAAATCTTTAAAATTAATAATAAAAAAGCTTAATTTTTTATTAACTTTAAAAAATTCTTTAAAAAATAAAAATAAACTTATATTAAACTTTTTTTTTATTAAATATAAAAAATAAAGTAAGCTTTTTTTAAATAAGCTTTAATTATAGCTTAAAAATATATTTAATTAGTAATATATAAGTAATAAATTAGTATAAACTTATTAATAAATATATTTTTTATTATAAATTTAATAATAATAA
>SRQA01000409.1:0-23615 GCA_018360365.1 Claviceps citrina | reverse complement strand
CCTCTTAGAAGATACAACTGAATAGAACCCCCTTATGTGTACACACCTTTTACCTACGGTTACGCGTAACCCACAGGTATCTTTTACCTGTGCTCATCCAACATCGAGAGATGTATTATTAAAAGAGACACACACATAGAGAGAGAGAGAGAGAAGAGAGAGCGGGATATATCCAGATGACAGACACATGATATATATGTTTAGCCTTCTGTTGCCCGTGGAGAAAAGAAAAAGAAGAAAAAGGGGAACAAAAAGGGCGAGGACAACGATTCAAGAGAGACGCCGCGCACCAAAAGGCAATTCCAGCAAGCCTGGTCAAGGCTAAACGCACAACATGATATGCCCTGCGCAATGATATCGATCATCTGCCCAGCTCCTGTTGCAGATTTGGCGAGAGACGGCGCCGCCCCAAAAAGTTTCGAAGAGTAGTTTCAGTGTGTCATAAAGGCGTGTCATGCTCCATTAAAAGTTCATCATGTTTCCCCCTTGTCGTTTCAGAGCATCCATTTCAAGCGTCAGACGTATTACTAGTACACCGTGGAGAAGGGGAAAAGGGAGGAAGAAGAAAAAAGTTCCGCTTTCGGACATGCCACACTACGAGTGGAACAAGTCCCATGCTCTGGAGCAAAGGCGAAGGAACTCGTCCTTCTTGGCCCGCTGCGTTTCAGGGCTGTCTCTACCCTCGCCAAACGGACCACGCCGGGTTGCGGGCGGGCCCTGACCAAGAGGCGGACTGGCGCCATCCTCGTATTCAGCTCGTGTGCGGCGCTTGTTGGCGCTTCGACTTGCCTCGGCGTGACGACTGCCTGGAGCAGGAGACGGAGGAGTGGGTGGTTGAGGACCACCACCGGAGGCATAGTGCACGATTACTGGCAGCAGCTCGGGTCGTCCACCGGCGAGTTCCTGCTGTGCCTCCTCGGCAGACTTGTACTCCCTTGGCCGTCCCGGTCCGAGGGCCTGCTGGTGGTGGTGGTGAGCAGTGTGATGACTGGGAGAGGCCAAAGGAGCGCCTCTCTGGAACGCCGGAGGTGCGTTGTCGGGATGAGCAGTAGCGCTGTGTCCGAATACGTCGCTGATGGGAGGCAGGCGATTGTTGGTCTGGTGAGCCGGAACGTGGTGAATATGAGAACTGCTCGACAAGTGTGAAGGGTGATTGGCAACATGACGTGACAGGGGAGCGGCATGTTGATGGCCTGTGAAGCTGCGTCCCAGCGGCGCCGACTGGATCACGCGCTCGTTTGCGAAATGTTCATGAGACGGGGTCACGATGGAGAGTCCGGGGGGTGCCTTGCCTCTGCGAGACATGCCAGGTGTCTTGGCCGCGAAGCCAGGGACTCCATCTCTGTCCTTGTCCTTGTCCTTATCACTTGGTCCGTCCCCTTTCGCCGACTGTTGCTGCAGTCTCTGTTCGATAATGCTTCGCTGCTGCTCTCGCACCGACATGCTTCGCTGCAGCTGCTCCTTCATGACAGGGTCTTGGGTCACGAACCCGGGCGATAGGCAAGCAATACCAACCTCCTGGATGCCCAGATTGTCGCGAGCAGACATGGGGACTGCTGAAGCCGGATTGCTGGCCTTTGATAATGTGTTTTTCGAAAGATCCAGTTTCCTGGGTCGAGGTTTCATATTTGAAAGCGAAGGCGACCCGGGTTCTTTCTTGACCATGATCTTGTGTCGTCCCGCTTCGTTGCGTGTACTGGCAAGGAGGACGTGGTCAGCACGAATGGTCCCAAAGTCTCATTCCAGTAGACCTGTGGTGTCGGGGCGGGGCATAATGAGGCTACTCACGATCCAGGAGGAGACCTGACAGCTGCAGAGTGTCCACTTCCTCGAGGACTGCTAGCCTCTCCAATCCTCAAGGGCGCGGCGCTGGCGCTGGCGCTGTGCGAAGCCAGAGATGAAGACGCGGCAGGTACAGGTGTTCTCTGACTACTTTGGGCCCCATGGCCCAGGCTTTTTGTGCTGCCAGCGGCGTCGGAAGAAGCTATATCGGCAGACGAAAACGAAGGCCTCTCATGAGGAGCTGGAGAGGGCGCCATGGCGATTGCGGCACTCATGATGAGCAAGCTCGCTCAAGTTGGTCGAGACTGTCGTGCCAAAACCGCAGGATGCGTACGGGAA
The DNA here is from genome assembly GCA_018360365.1 of Claviceps citrina. Lineage (NCBI taxonomy): Eukaryota > Fungi > Ascomycota > Sordariomycetes > Hypocreales > Clavicipitaceae > Claviceps > Claviceps citrina. The sequence continues at coordinate 21,494 of SRQA01000409.1, read as the reverse complement.
GCCAGTCTGCAGCCCTCGGGTGTAATTGTAGCAGACAGTCGAAGGTTATGATCAGCTCGTCTGGCGACTGAGCCGAAATGGCAAAAGTCTTGTTTCCGCCCGTCGGTCCAAGGTATTCGCGACACGAGCAGTATGGCGAGCCAGGCTGGGAGTGCTGGAGCGCAATCTTCAAGGTCTAGATGCAAAGGTGCAGGCGCGAGGGAGACGTCAGAGTCGCCAGGTACTAGCAAGGTACTGGTGCGATGGGGGCCGAGGAACGAGTGTGGTGAGATGGCGAGATGGCGAGATGTTGGCGGAACACTGGCGATGGAGCTCGCGCGTGGTACTGCGCACTGCAGGTAGCGAGCGAGAAACAACCGTGGTGTGCCCGAAGCCAAGAGTGGTGTGCAGGAGAGAAGGAAGGCGGGCGCCAGCGACGGCTGTAGGGCTGTAGGAGTGAAAGGAGGAGCAGTTGAGGAGTGACGAGGCGAACAGAAGCACCAAGTGAGGGCCCAGAATGCAACACGATGCACGACGAGGGAGATGCGTGGGCAGCTGGGCGGGTGGAAGGGCAGGAGCGTGGGTGGGGTGGGTGGGTGCGTGGGTCGTACCTACCTGCCCAGCACAGCGGCAGGCTGGCAGCACTTGGGCCTTGGCCGGCCTGCAGGCTCAAACACCCAAACGCACAAGCACAGGGGCGGCGGTTCGGGGCTGCCGCCAGTGGGCGAATCAAGGAGGCCGCTACCGTTCCAGAAGTGGCCGGGTATTGGTGGCTGGTGGCTGGTGGTTGGTGGGATTCCTGGCGCGAAACAGCATGGGCGGCGGTGGGCGGCGGTGGGCGGCGGTGGCTTCGCGAGGCACGAGGCATTGTACCGCGTGCGTGTGCGTGTGTGTGTATGCAGAGGCGGCAGGAAAGAAAGGGGCAAGTGTGCATGTGGCTGTGGCCTGCACCCGGCCTGCACCCGGCCTGCACCCGGCCTGCACCCGGCCTGCACCCGGACTGCAGTCGAATTAGGCACCATTGTCCGATTGCGAGCACCTCGAGCACCTCGAGCATCTCGACTCCTCGGGCACGCACGTATATACATTAGTAGGTACCCAGGTAGGTACATACCATGACGGTTGACCTGAATGTTGCTTCCTTTGAACTTCCATCCTGATTGATGATCCTGCCGTCCAGCCAGACGCCACTACCCGGGGCTAATCCAAACACGGCGCCCCTGTCAGGCTCTCACGCCCCTGGGCCCTCGCACGCCCCTCGCACGCCCCTCGCACCTCCAGTTGTGGTGCCATCAGTGGCCCATCAGTGATGACTGCCCAGTGCCCAGTGCCCAGTGCCCACTGCCCACTGCCCACTGCCCAGACTGCCCGCTGCCCGCTGCCATGTGTCGCACCAGTGACCACTGGTCCACTGGTCCACTGCCAACCAGCCCAACTCCGGATCCTCAGTTGGGTCGAGCGGCCAGTAGCCGAGGCTGACTCCAACGACTCTAACGAGAGTGTCTTTTACGAGTCTACCAATCCATCATGATAAAACCTCACAGGCCCCTCCAACCCGCGGGCCCTCAAAACCCGCAGGCCCTCCGGGCCCTCTCCACCTTTGCAACGGAGACCTGCCCATCACCGCCATCCGTCAGCAGTCATCAGTATCAACACACACAGCACACCAGAATCAGTCCCGAATAGGAAAATCACCGACTCGCGGAGTCGCGGGGCCACCTATCTCGTTCATGAGGTCACACTCGGCGCAGAACGCAATATCGTGTTCTCGTACCCAGACTTTTTCTGTGCATCGAGCTGTAGCACCGACGACTGGCTCCGGCATGGGACAGTTCCAAAACCACGCACCTGCTTTCGCTCTTTTCATACGAAGCATTGAGTGCCCATCCATTCGGATGCGTCGACCACGCCGTTGCTGGAAGCGGAGCCGAGATTTTTACAGCGTAACAGGAGAGAACCCGTTTTGATGGATTTGGCGTGCATCTTGGTCATTACATCACTGGTGACTCGTGAGCTTAATAACAAGGCCTCCCTTCTGTCACATGTCCCTTGTGCACGAGGGTCAACTCGGTCAGCCACAACGTGCCAGATCCCCTGCTCGACACCTATAACACCATATATTCAACTGCTGGGGCAAGGTTTTTTTTTTTTTTTTTTTTTTTTTTTTTTTTTTTTTTGGTAATGCTCTCGACACATTCTTCCGTCTGTTCTGCCTGGCAGTGTGAACAGATCCTCTTCCACCATCCCGTCGAGACGCCGGCGCGTTTCTTCTTCCTTTTTTTCCCATTTAATGTGTGTGGCTACCTAATGCAAGTGTTTTGCATGTTGGCCATCGCGCCCATGCAATCCCTGTTCATGCAGTCCCTGCTTCCGCCACACCGGAACGCGTTGCACGGAGCAGGTGATGGTGGTCCTGCAAGAGAAGAACATGGTCCTTCTCCCCGGCATACTCTGTATATTCTTTCAATGTGTGAAAGGAGCTTTATATATGTATAGATGTATAGATGTATATATGTATCATGTTTCTTTTTTTTTGTAATTTGCTTGCAATTTTTGCATAATTCTTTTCTGGCATGGGTGCCATATTAGGTACAGAGTGAAACAGAAGTTCACGGAGGTGGGGGGACACGCCAAGGAAAATCTCCGGGCCCAAGCGTTCTCTCATGCTGATGTGTGTAATGTGCCCAAATCACCGCAAGGGGGCCTCCCTGCCTTCCTTCCTTCCTTCCTTTATTCTTCCTTTCTTTCCTTCTTTCCCGTTCCGAGACACCCACAAAGCTGCGCAGTCGCAATCGCATCTTGGCGCTGCCCCTGCCATGCGTGGCTCTCCGGAGTCTCCACTTTCTGCCCGCCCCGCCCCGCCCCGCCCCGCCCCGCCCCTCTTTCGAAGAAGAGAAAAAAAATAAAAAAAAATAGGCCAAATTCCGTCGTCGGGTGGGCTTGCTGCACCTGAGACGTCGGCGTCTCAGGTGTCAGGTGGATGGATATGTGGCGGTGGACGGGCACGCCGGGCTGTCGAGGTGAGTAAGTGGGGCTCGTCTGTCTGCCTTTCCCGGCCACCAGTGACCACTGACCAGTGCAAAACCCACCCCGGCCCGCCTGACTTTATGGCCTTGCACATCCACAGATGGGTATGATGGAATCGGTTTTTTTTTTTTAGACTCGGAAACTGCGCCTTTTCATCAAGTGCCATTTTGCCATGACCTGTGCCGTGTCGTGTCATTTCACTGTATTCTTTGTGAGACCCGATGCGGTAATGCGGGGTCCTTGTGTATAACACTGCGACAGGAGGGTATATGTGGTTTCGGTACGAAGTATCGGTATAGTTGCGGGCCACGGTTCTGATCCGAAGCGTCGTCTGCTTATTGTCCGTCGACCAACTACGCTGTTATGGGTAGGTATGTGTTTCTTCCATGATGAGAGACGGGTCCGCGAAGAGCGGCGCGCCCATCACAACATAACGGAAACATCTGTTTGGTCACCAAATGAAAAGGGGGCCTTGTTCTTGTTTCCTTTTTTTGTGGGGCCCGTCGCGGTGTTTGGGCGATTTCGTAGGTAAACGAAGCAATTGGTTCCTGCGTGGCCGCCTACCCTGTGCTTCTGTTGCGCATGCATCGGGCACACATTGTTTAGCTTGGGCAGGGAACTAGGTTACAGACAGCGGAAAAAGAAGAAGAAAAGGCCAATAACTCCTAGGACAGATTACAGTGCAAAAGAACATTTTCTAAAGGGATTAGCCAAGCCTACTTGCAGAATGTGTAGTATACGAGAGATAAACAAAAACTTCAGGCAACCGAGATGGTGCTGGTGGGCAAAAGAGATATAGTGTTCCATAGCTTGGCTGGCGCCCGAGGGGGGTCTCGAACCCCCAACCTTGGGATTAAAAGTCCCACGCTCTAGCCAATTGAGCTACCCGGGCCAAGCCCTTGATTGGTAATCGTGCATAATAATAATCTCTATACGGCTACACTATTCAGCCCATGCACTTTCGGCTGACTTGGCTCATACCGCCGGACCCACCTTGCATTTTGTCAACCTCAAAATTTCTGGATAAGTGACCGAGGTCGAGCGCGACGCGAGGACCGTAAGCGTTTGCATTTGCCATAGCACCACTGCCGATCTTCCATCATCGTGGGACCCCCCTGGCAGACTGATACCAGAGATACAAAATCGTACAGTGTTTCATCATTGGGAGGGGCGGTCCATACGAAAGAACACAACGAAATGCCTGGCCGCACCGGAAACTTGGACGCTCAGGACATCAGTATGCAGGATGAGCCGCCGTCGGCGCAACCTGCTACTGTCGAGGATGCTGAAATGGAGGACGGCGCCGAAGAGAACGTAGAACACGGAGAGGAAGAAGAAGAAGAGATCGAGGCTCAGAGAGTAAAAATCGTACGTGCACCTTTTTTTATTCTTCCCCTTCCCCTGGCGCAGTTCAAGAAATGGGCCAGGGATCTTCTAACTGGGTTTCAGCTGCCCGGCTCAACAGACACGGCTGCCTCATTCGAGTTCATTGATGAGGGCCACACTCTCGGCAACGCCCTTCGGTATATTATCATGAAGAAGTAAAAGGGCATTCACATTTCATAAACATGTGGGACTCTATTTTGACCTCTTTGTACAGCCCAGCCGTTGAGTTTTGTGCATACGCGATTCCCCATCCCTCGGAGTCAAAGATGAATCTCCGAATTCAAACATACGGTAAGACTGCTGCGCTGACAAAAGCTTCAAGCTTTGCTCGTCTTGGATGACGCTGACTGACCTTGTTTTACTAGATGGCTCGGCAGTCGACGCTCTCAAAAAGGGGTTGCATGACTTGCAAGACGTGTGCGACGTTGTCGCTGAAAAATTCTGGACCAAGAGGCAGGCCTTTAACTCTGAGCAGGGAATTGAGCGATAATTTATGTAGAAAAGCACCATTCTGCATTCAAACGGGCATCAGCGATCGTGTCAGTGGGGCTTGTCAGTAGAATGTATGATTTTTCATATCAGTCGCGACCCCAAATGTCGGCGACATCAACACGGAACGAAGACCCCGTGGCGTTGCTTAGTGGACCGGTCTTTTTTGTTATTTTTTGTCATTTGTTTTTATCCTCTTCCAGGACCAAATGAAATATGTACATGGCCAGTCGTAGCCATTTGCCTAATTTCGGCCCTGTGGATGGTGTCAGCCACTTTGCATGTGGGAATTAGTTGCTTGGCAGTGTGATTGACGCAACAACGTACCTCCAAGAAGCCGTCCATAAAACTTGACGGCAGTCTCTTATCTCCCCTGAAGTTCTCGTCTTTGAAATAAGCCATGACATGGGTTGTTTGCTTCCAAAAATTCATCATCTCCTGTAACAAAGAAAAAAAAATTAACAATCTCATCAGAACTACATCAGAGGTTGCCTCGTTGTTACAGCTCCCCGTACCTGGTACTCGGCATGAGACTTGTGCAGAAGGACATCTACGATTTGCAGATTTCCGGCAAAGCGGTTTCCCTCGAATTCCTGGCGTACGCGGGTTCGGATGGCGGAGATCGGAAGAGGCATGTTGTACATGGTCTGAATTTCAGGAGCCTACAGGTAAAATAACTCGTATTAGCTTCTTCCTCGAACTCAGCCGCAGCGCGCCGTCACGAAAACGAGCGCATTTAAGGGCAACTTGACTATTATTCTCCGAGTGATGTGCTCGTTCACTACGCGGGAGCAGACATAGGACGTACCGCTCGAATCCATTCGCGGTACGATGAGAGGACTCGACGTTTGGCATCGGCCCAGCTGGCCGCTGCGTGGAGTGTTAGCGTCAGTCAAATTGAAGGTTGAGCGATAAAACACACATTGCACCGTCTGCTTGGCGAATTGAGTCGGCGTGATAGCCATATTTGGCAGTCAATGCTTCTCGAGCTATTGATGGCTGTACTGTGACGTTGAAACTCAGGTCCAGGCGCAATCACGAGCTCATCCATCTCCTGCATAACACTCACGTGATCAAGACACAGCACATCCGCCACACTTTACTTACGCCACACTTGAATGCGATATCCGTCTGCTTCGCCATAATCATTCGTTTCTTTCCTGCGGCGCAAACTGCTGCTTGTTCTACCATCCAACATTCTTAACGAAAGCAAGCTTGTAAAATTCTATCATACAAAATGCCTGCGATACGTCACTCTTCGAAGCGAAAGCCACCGCCAGAAGGCTTCGGCGACATTGAAAATGACCTACTCATCTTCTCCAACAAGATGAAAGATGCTCAAAACAAACCTCCTCCTCCCGGTCCAAAGCACCAAGCACAATGGGAAATATTTCAAATCTCGCATCAGAGAAGTCGCTACATATACGACCTATACTACGAGAAAGAAGCCATTAGCAAACAGCTTTACGACTGGTTGCTGAAGAATGGCTATGCTGATGCGATGCTCATCGCGAAATGGAAGAAGGAGGGCTACGAAAAGGTCAGTCTCTCCCAGCAGCAACGGGCACATTTTGGGTGAAAGAATTGCTAATGTTTCAAAAAGCTTTGCTGTCTTCGATGCGTGCAAACAAAGGAGACGAACTTCAACAGTACCTGTATATGCAGAGTCCCGCGAGCTGAACTCAAGGAGGGCCAGGAGGACCGACAGTGCGTCAGCTGTGGTTGTCGAGGGTGCGCATCCTGCGACTGAATGAAACACGAGAAAACATTTTACGAAGAATAGTGCAAAGGTATGGCGTTTTGGGCGTCCTGAAACACGTTGGATTGGAAGGCGAGGTGGATTATGTGAGCATTCTGAGAATTGTTGTGAGCTGGAACCAACGCAAGCATGAGGTAGATCTCCATCATTTGACCATAATCATCGACTTGTCTGCATCATACTGATCATCCGTCATCATTGCATAGCTTCATCAATATATAACTGTCTTTCATGACTTTGGAAACCCTGGACGACCACGGCCAAATCGAACACTGGTAGGGACAAACTGTAGAGCTGACATGGCACCTGCTAGATCCGCTATTTTCGCATCGAGGCTCTGGTTCGCTTGCTTCGTCTGCGTCTCTTCCGCGTCTGAAACCCAGGATTCTCGGCCGCAGGTGTCGTCTTTGCCTGTTGATGCAAGCTCTTTTCCTTCCATAGTCATGGCTTTGAGTCGTGGTTCCTTCTCAGGAAGAGTCGCGGAAGATCGCCGTCGATGACGAGTGCCTTCAACCAGTAAAGAACGTCGTCCATCGATACCGTCCTTTGTTACCCCAAAGAAGAAATCCCTCGGATACATGTGTTTGTCAATCATATGAAGCCGGCGCTTTTGATGAGTGAGGCACTTTCGCTCACAGCCCTCTACAAAGCAGGAATACTACCGCCAAAGTCAGTGTCTGTGCCCATGATCTGTGGAGCGTTATGGAAGACTATCTTGCTCACGGTATGCTCTCCCTTGTCTCTCTTGACCCGTACAAGAGGGTCATGGCACTCTTCGATATGCACACTGAGCAGGTGCACAGATGGGAAGTTTTTGCGGCATTCAAGGCATCGATTGGTGTGAAACATGGTGTAGTGAGATTCGTAGTCTTGGTATGACGTGAAGGCGAGTGGTTCTTCATGCGGCGGTAGCGAACATTTCATCGTTATTCTGTCGCTACCTTCGTCTCCAACGTCTGAATCTAGTAATAACGATTTGGAAGTCGGCCAATCAGAGTCCCTGCCCGCGAACCGCTCACTGTCCTCGGTATCAAAGCCATAGTCTAATCCTTGACCGGGCTCTCGTGAGCGCTTCATTCTTCAATAAGGTTTGGTGGGGAAAGATATTACTTTTGAGCGAAGCAGTCACGAAGCCACACGATAGCCAGTACCAACCAAGCTTTGAGGCGGTGTGGGGTTGAGCAAGGAACGTGCAGGGCGATAGACAGTCGACTTGGGATCCTCGAAAGAGGCTGTATTTTGCATAAGGCGCCTTGACATGGACATGAAGTCAAGCCAGCATCAGATGAAGGCTTGACAAGGGCAAAAGAGGGCTGAGTGGGGCCAAATGTCTCCAATGACAGTCTCTCCATGGCGCATTGGCGGCCATGAAGATCAGAACATTGCCATCCACGGACCACAATGCTCTTTCAGAGAGTCCGATCAAGCTACATTTCACGTGGTAACCTGATGAGTTCCGTTGAAGCTTACAATTGCCTCAATCAGGATGGGCTCGCGCGTCTACAAAGCCCGAAGTCCTCGGGTTGGGGCTCGCAGCTGTGGCCCTATAGGCTGTGGGCCTAGGAAATAATGTTGACGCCAAAGGGCACTTGGAAGTTTGGCCCACCTTCAAGCCGCAGCCGAAGAAAGCCCAGCTCTAGTGCCCACTGCCGACCCCCACCCACTGCCCAGTAAGCAATCCGGTACAGCCTTGTTGGTTCGTCACCTCGAGGGGTTCACGGCGTCGGCTCACCTTTTTGTCTCTATAGGCTCACTTGGCAATTTTGACTCCTGCAAACTCAGCAACGCCGAACTCGCTCTCAGCCTTTCCCCATCCTTCTCGTTCCCTTCTTCTTCCCATCGCTTTCGCTGTTCGCCAGAACTGCAATCTCCTCCAATGATTTCCTCCCCGGCGCAGCAAGCAGACTTCCGCGAGCCGAGCCTGGTACGAATCGTCCCTCTTCGCCTCGAACTTGGCTTACCGGTAGTCTGACAGTCGCGCAACTACTATTTCGTTGTCTAGCGATCTGCGTCTTTGATAGTATGAGGTGACAAAGACCTCATCCATCATCTTCTTTCTTCCACTACTCATCGCGAGCTCACTCGACTCGACCTGATCAACGCTATCCACACCTTGCCGTCCCATCCGGATCAAGGTCAATAATTACCGTTGACATGGCTACGACTGCATCTCAGGCCAGCCACTTCTGGCAGTAAGTTCCGGGACCCTCTGGCTCGAATTGAAAGAAACACAAAGCTGACGCTTTGGACAACCAGCCAGGCTTTGAAATATAGGAAACACTTGCTGAAGCAGATTGAGAAACTTCAAGCTGAGAGTACTCAGGAAGTCGATATATCGCACTTCGTGGTTGTTGAAAACCTGCTGGAGAAGTGCGCGCCAAGCCTAGCAACCTATCTGCTGTTGTAGTGCGACGTTCTAACTCTCTCATAGATTTCGATTATCCTTTGTTCACACAATTTTCCTGGATATCTCATGGGCTGTCAAGGAGAATGTGGAGGAGGCGCTATGGGGCCTACATATATCGATCAATACCGAATATCGTCGCATCCAGGGCAGAATTAAGCACTCCTCCCATGTGGTCGTGAGGCGCAGGTTGGAAAGATCGTATCACAACTTCCTGCGCGTTGCGCAAAAATTCTACAAGGGATACATCCAGCGATTGGCGGCACGTTATGATGTTCCGGAGTTAAGAAGAATCGCCAAGGGAATAGACGCCCAGCCGATGGAGGATCCAGATCAAATCAGTCCCGTGCTCGCCGAACTTCGTGGCATGGTCTTGACGTCGTGCCATTCAACCCTTCTGCGCATGGGCGACCTATCCCGTTACAGAGCTGAGGCAAGGCATAGGAATTCTGGCTATGAGAGTGCTTTGAACTATTACGGTCTTGCACATCAGCTAAAACCGAAGTCTGGACAGGCATACCATCAGATGGGAATCGTCCATCTGGGCCAGGGAAACCATCTGGATGTCGTCTATTACTTCTATCGCTCATGGGCCGTCGAGTCTTCTCCCCCGCACGCGAAAGCTAATCTCGAAACCGAGTTCAAGTCTCTTCACCTACCCAACTCGTCCGGATCGAGACAAAACTCGTCAGACACCCAGGATGCATTTTCCATGTGGTTCGTCAGGCTGCATGCGCTCTACTACAAAGGGGAGGACTTCCCTCAGCAGGCAGAGTTGGAAGGTGAAATTATGCACCGACTCGAGATGGCGTGTTGTAGTGAGAAGTCGACAGGGACCTTGATCAAGATGGCCCTTGTAAACATTGCTGCCCATCACGTCGCTGCGGCAAACTATCGCGGTTCGTCTTGTTTTTACTCATCCGGAACCACTCTGAACCCAACCCACTTATCATACTGACTTGACTATAGAGTCGCAAACGGCAGCCGCTTCTCGATTCTATCATTTCACTTTGCGATTTAATGCCCTGTTCATGTCCCATTTTTGCGCGACTTTCGAACCCAAGCTCAGGGAGGCAGTCTCTGCCGACGAGAGCAGCAGCGAGTCAGTCAACGGCGTCAAACTTCCACCGATAGTTGAAGCTCTGCTACCAATATTGCGGGTATACACCATGTGGATAGCTGCCCGCCGGCAAGAAATTCGCGATGCGGCGGAAGCATTTGGTGGCGTGGTACCCACGTTGGTGCAGAATTTGGCCAAAGTTTTCGCTTTGCTCTGTGTTTTCAGTTACAGCCAGGATGGAATGGCATCTTGCCCATACCTCTTACCTGAGGACTTTGACATTCGGGGCTTCATCCCGCTTTCAGCGACCATCATTCCCGAAGCCTGCCGATGCTTCTGTGGCGAGGACGGCACTCCGAAGACCTATCTCGGAGACTCGAGTGCCCGATTAGAGCCTGCGCAGGAGAGCTCGGCTAGAGTCTTGGACATTCTTCGCTGTGCTTACTTTCTAGCCGAGGACGTAACGCTGCCAGTGTCATACAGAGTTGCAGACAGCAGGCTCACATTCGAGTATAGTCCCGGAGCCTGTTCCACTACTCCCGCCGCTACCTCTGTTCCCACGGCATCTCAGATTGACCTTTCAAGAGAAATATTCGATATCTACAACAATAACAGCACGGCATACGAAGTAGAAAGACTCATCGAGCACCAAGAGCCATCAAGTCAGACAAGCATTCACCAGACGCCTGACCGTATAGACCTTGGGCCACAGTCTGCTCACCATGATTTATCACAGGAAGAAGATCCTATGGATGACGACGCAACGAATATAGTCTTCGATATGCTAGCACCCTTTCTCGCACCGCCCTCGCCTCAGTCCCATCAGCAACAGGATCGTTCTCCAACCGAATCGTCCTACGGAATGCACACCGGAACAGCAAACGAGTTGCTTGGCTCCTTTCAGACAGATCCAAGCCCGACTCGCTCTGTACCCTCCGGTGTCCCCTCTGGAAAATTTGTGCCCTTGCCCTGGGCTTGGTTCAACACTCCCAGTCCAGATGACTCAAAGGGAAGTTTGACGCCGTGCGTTCGGAAGGCCTTCTCAGCTGAGCCAAAACCCGACGATTCGCCATTGAACACGTTCGCCACCGAAACCGTGCTCGATGACCCCTTCGCAACACCTGGACGGCACCACTACGGAGCTTCAACCAATGGTAATGAGGCGCCGCAAACTCGAGACAATTATTCCAGCAGTCCTGCTTTTTCCGGAGCCGAAACCACCAACCAAAACACCAACCCAGGGAACAATTTGCTCCAAGCTTTCTCGGCAACAAATATCCCGCGCAGCTCTCCATTTACTCACTGGGACGAGACCCAAAGGTCCGCGGAAGAGAGTGGCGGCTCCCTCCCCAGGCAATCGAGAGTGCCTCAACTGCCCCAACTTAACACTGTTGGTGCCGCTTCTCCTCACTTCACAGACACGCCCGGCTTCTCTCATCCTAGCAGCCTGTATGCAGGTACACCGGCAAACGTTGGCAACCTTGGTCTGGGAACTGCTCCCGGCCAGTTAGCTGCTGCTGCCATTGCATTAGGCCAACACGCTCGGAGATACTACCAGATTGACGAGACCACATCTAGTTATAATGAGGCCATCATGCAGGCAGCCTATTGCGGTGACCAGTGAGATGGGCCTCCTGCTGCTCTTGTTTGCCAAAGCAAATTTGGATCTATTACTGCATTGACTGCCATGCTTCGCCGTTTCCCTCGCTCTGAGCTAGTCCCAGAGCAAGTGTGCGTCCAGTAGCATGAGTGGCGAGCAGTAGGACGAATGACTCAAGTGTCCTGTGCTCGTACATGATGAACATGACGAGCCCCTGAGCGATTGAATATTCCGCACTCATTGGAGACACGGGCTCTGGAATTTACCGCAGCACATGTGGGCTTTGATTTGGACAAATGGACGATGCCTACTTCTTGTGCGTCGAAATCACGTTTTTAATTTTCTTTATTTAATTTGAATCTGCTCAATCAAATCAACCAAAGATGATTGGATCGTGGAGGATACCGAATCGCTATGCGTGAAGAGCCGCTCCTTCTGCAGCTCTTTTTGTATCCCTTTCTTTTTTTGTTCCTTTTATTTTAGGGGGGGGGGGGGGGGGGGGGGGGGGGGGGGGGTGAGGGGCACGGATGCAAATACGCCGTTGTTGAAACTGTTTTCCTTCCAGCCCGCAACGCCAAGCCACATTCGTTTTATTAATCAAACAATGTCCTGGCCTGTAATGATGTCTAGGAGGAGGCAACGTATGTCTGCTTGGGGAAAGGGTACCTGCGGAAAGAGTCGGGTCAGTCGATTGCCCTTTTGAAGTTTGCAGAAAGGCACCGGCTGGGCTACTCAGTTGTGGGAGGAGTGTGCTTGTATGGGAAGTGGGCAGGTTTTGTTTATTCTCATCCCCATCGACATGATTCGGACGAATTGGGTAAGAGTAGAAACAGTTCTGATGAATAGTGATGATGAGATGCTCGACCAAAGGTGTGAAAAAAGGTCGTTTGCATCGGAGAGAAAGTGACATGTCATGTCCCCGAATAAAGAAAGAAGACTTACGAAGGTCCGAGCTCCTGAATGCTCAGTCTCGCCAGCCACTGTCCCATGTCGACACTGGTGGCGAGATCCTTGCCCTGCATGATACCGGCCAAAAGACCTCCGGCAAAGGCGTCGCCGGCACCATTGGTGTCGTTGATCTGGTCCTTGGAGATGGCGTGGACTGGGAACTCCTTGATCTGGTCCTCGCCCTGGACGGCGACGAGAGTAGGCTCGGTTCCCTGGGTGATAATGGCGACTCGCTTCCGCTGGCCATTCTCCTTGGGAAGGTTGGCAAGGTGCTTGACAACATCCTTGGGTTCCTTGGAGGGCAGGTCGTGCGACTCAGCGTAGGCAGCAGCCTCGGTCTCGTTGCCGATGACATAGTCCCAGTAAGGGGCGCTGGCATCGACCTGGTCCTTGAAGAACTGGGGAATGAAAGGGGCGGACAGAGACAAGACGAAGATCTTGTTCTTCTCGGCAGCCTGCTTGGCGAGCTCCATGATGGCGGGGGGGCAGACTATTGCGGAAGAGAAGCAAAAAAAAAAAAAAAAAAAAAAAACAAACAAATGAGTTACCATGACGGTATCAAGGTCGCCGGAGGGAGGGGGTCTTGGTGCTCACCGGTAAAGTGGTAGCCACCAACGTAAAACACCTCGGCGTTCTCAACCAAGCTCCAGATCTCGGGCTTCTTCAAATGCTCCAGGTCGTAGTGGTTGGCAGCGCCCAGGTCGGTACACAAGCTGCGGTTGTGGCCGGTGATGACAACACCACAGCGACCGGTCTTCTGCTCCGGGTCGACGCGGTACTCGACTCGGAGGCCGGCAGCCTTGACGGCATCGTGCATGATGGCCGAATACTTGTCGTCGCCAGCACCGCCGAGGTAGACGACGCTGTTGGGCGGCAGGAGGTACTGGGCGCCACGGGCAGAGTTCTGGGCCGCACCGCCGGCAATCAGTTTGGCGTCGTAGTTGTTGAGAAGGTCCTCGTAGAGGGGCAGGTGCTTCTCCTCGGCAAGGATTGCATCGTTGGCCTTGAGGTCGTACTTGGCCAGGAGGTCATCGTTGCCGACTGCCTGGATATCTGTTCAAAGCCTCGGTGAGTTTCATGATGAGATGTGGTGCGCTCTCTCTCTCTCTCTCTCTCTCTCTGTGTGTGTGTGTGTGTATGTGTGTGCGTTGTCGTATCATCTTCATGGTTGGGTGAGTGAAGGGGGGAGGGACCTTGAGGGGTAAAAAGAAAAAGGAAAAGGGACTTCGTGGCTTCGGGAAACAGAACATACCGAGGAGGGGGTTCTCGAGGCAAAGAAGGCCGTATTCTTTTGTCATTTTGTATGTGTGAGTGGGTGTTGTACGTCAAACGGGAGAGGATAGCGGCAACGAGTTAGCAGTCCGACTCTCAAGAAACGACGTTACCCGGAGTTTGGCACATTCATGTTGTAGTTCAAGGGGAGAAATTTGAGGTGGGGTGGCGGGGCAGCCTGCTTTACCAACTCGGGACGTGACGTTGATGGCAGCTGTGCTCTTTCGTGCCAATGTCACGCCCGCATGGCCGTTGTTTGGAATAAGTGCCGCCTACAAGACAGGTCTTTCTCTCCATCCAAGCCTTTTGGCTCCTTGGCAGCATTGGGAGTGCACATGTCCCTATCGAATGTTCCCATTAATTGTCCATACCCAGCCTCAAGACACCATGCTATTGAATGCCAGGAGTGGCCGATTCTACAAAGTCGAACTTATTTCATAACCATTGGCTCACGATTTATCCTACCAGGTTCGTCACGCTCGTCGCACAGGGGCCAATTATTCTTGTGTACGCCAAATGACATGGTACTTGCTTTCTGAGCTACCAGACTCCTGCTCGCAGCAGTACCATCAATAATAGATGCAAGCAAGCCACTGTAACACCATCCCAATGAAACAAACATTTCCAACCCCTTATTCCTTCGTCTTTTGAGTACCACGCAACAGACCCGTCCTTCTGGCAGCAATGAGACCAGCCTTTTGACCTTGTGCGGCATATCGAGAAATGGTAGAAGCTTTACCAATGTGTTGATGGTTACCCTGTGCAGGCTGTCAGCATCTCGTCCAAAAGTCATGGGTCTGCAAGTCCGGGAGAGACGTACACCACCGTGAGGATGGTCCACGGGATTCATGGCAACACCACGAGTCTTGGGCCAGCTGTTGCGCTTGACGGCGAACTTGTGCTTAGCGCGAGAAGCCTTCAAGAGAGGCTTGTCGGTACGGCCACCACCAGCGACGATGCCGATCATTCCACGAGCGGAGGACTGTACAATCTTCTTGGCACCTGAGGGCAGCTTGATACGCGTCTTGCCCTCGTCGGGGTTGTGGCCGATGATGGTGATGTAGCCACCGGAGGTACGGCCCAGAGAGCCACGGTCACCAACCTTCTCCTCCACGTTCGAAACGACGGTACCTTCGGGCATCTCTCCCAGAGGTAGCACGTTGCCAACTGTGAGAGCAGCCTTCTTTCCAGCGTAGATGAATTGACCAGTGTACATGCCCTCGTTGGCGATGAAGGTCTCGCAGACCTGCTTGTACTTGTAAGGATGGCGGAAAGTGACCTTGGCGAGAGGAGCACCACGACCTGGAATACAGAAACAACCCGTCATCAGCCATTCGTTCTCAAGCGCGACTTCGAAATTCAATTGTAACTGTGTAATCGCGAACTGGATATCTGGAGACTAACCAGGGTCGTGGATGATGTCCTTGACTACACCACGGACGTATCCATGGCGCTCGGCGTAATCGAGAGTACGAAACTTGGCAGGGGCCTTGTTCAAGCGCGTGTTGGCCGCTATCCCCTTGGGTTAGTAATCTTGTAGTCTTCGTCGCCGTCGTTGAACACTGGAGTCGGAGATTTTCGTGGATGGTACTGACTGAAAATAGATCCACGACCCTTGCGCTGGTTGCGAATAACTCTACCCATGGCGGCTCGTGTGGGCTCGATGCAATTGTTCGAGTGTACTGTCGTAGGAGACGCTGTCAGTATGTCGCCGAGCCGAGGATTTGGTGTTGAGGCAACTTTACCTGACTCCCGCCGCTTGATGTTGTATCAGAAGAGCGTGACCTGTACTCTTGATGATAATTTTTTGTGTGCGGGACCTTGCGAACGCAGCTGAGGAGCCCTGACCACGTGATCTCGGCGTCAAACTTGCCTGGCAAGCGAGCTAACTCGTGCTGGCCAATCATTTGGGGTCCGCTTTTCGAAGAATTTATGTCCCCATATTTTATTTCGGGCCTCTTGTTAATCAAGTCTCCCTGACCAACGTAAGCCGTCACATCAAGTCCGCCTGGATCACAAGTTCTGCTCGTCACGGCCGGCGTAGATCAAGTCCGTTATCGACGTGGACGCTGCATCTTGCCTGGACGCTCTCATCATGATACTGGTCGATGCCGTCAAGATTATCCCTCAACTAGTCCCCTTTGTGGTGATGGAGTGTAGTAATGCTAACGGAACACAGTTTGAGATCTACCTCAAACATGATCTTTGATTCACAGCGAGTGGACGGGATCTCGTTGGCAATGATGTACTGGTGGCTCGGAGAAGTGCAGCATCGACTGGGGATGCAGCAAGTCCGGGATGTGCCACCGCTGCGGCAGAGCACCTCAGATTGCCAATAGCAATGTCATACCACGCAACCAGGAAATCGGCGGTGAAATGTTGAAAATCTTTTCGCCAGCAGCGATATCCCAAATCGACATTGGCATTGAAGATTTCTTGACTCACGTCAGTCAAAGACGTTGGTAGTGGCTCTACCGCACTGCGCATCTGATCGCCTACAATGAAGCCCGAGGTTCGTGGCTACTTAGTAAACACCAAGCAGTTGGCATACGATGACTGTAACGCATACCCACGGTGCCTTCAGCGTTGAGTGGCATATGGGAAAGTGCAACATGTATTTGGCCAAACGATGGGTCGAGAAAGATGCAGGAGGCAACGCACAATCAGCAAGTACTGAATTTGCAAAGACTGAGTGCATCCATACATGACCGCGCGGTGATGCCTTTGCGTTACGGACGCCAATGATTGCAACACGCAATGCTAATCTAGAATTCGGAAAGAAAGGAAGTGAATTGTATCGAGCTGGCTGGGTTGTGTGCTGCTACATGACAACCCGGCACACGATACTGCAACCTCATGGAGACTGTCATCATACCCAGGAAAGCTTCACGAAATGATTTCGAAGCGCAAATGTTCAATGTACATTTGTGTACCAATGCGTTTGGATCACAGACGGCGAGCAGTCTGGCATCTTGATTTTGTATTAGACTTGGGGTCACAGCCGTGATATTGAAGAGATCAGTGTGCTGGTGCAGGTCGCGGCGCCATTTGGTACATCTCACACCCAACTCCGTCCGTGAAGGAGCTAGATCGCGAGATGAGATGCCGAGTGGTAGCAATACAAGGAGCGGCAAGAAGAAACAAGGGAGCTCAATAGTCGTTTGTCTCAATTTCGGACCGTGGGACGTGCTGGATTTACGCGCTGGATTTGCTAGCTAGGCGCCGCAAAGAAATCGAAAGATTCATAGACCCCTTACTCATCCAATTGGCTTGAACCTGATTTGTGGTGGTATGAACGTGGGTTTTTCTTAGTGCACGTCTCAACGACGCAACAACCACGACTTCCGGCTTCCTTTTCTTCTCCACATACCGCGAAATCATCCTGCACGGTGGGCAGAGCCAATATGTCTGCTGACGAAGACACATCTGACCTTTCGTCCTTGTCGTCGCTATCGCCTGTTCCGTCGGATGCCGAGCTGGACGACAGTAACGAGGATGTGGCGCCCAAGTCCAAAAGTGGCATTTTGAAGTTCTTCCCTAAGCTCTCAGAACAGCCTCCCAAAGAGCCCTCGCCACCGCCGCGAAAACGGTCGCCCTCACCACCGCACGAATATGTGCTTGCTGATAACCCAGACATTGCAGTTAGTGTCCAGGCTGTTGATTCTGTGTCTTCCATGCAGCTTGTTCCTTTTTTTCTGCATCTGCAGCGCCCACGTCGCGTTGATGGGTGGATTTGACGCGAAACTTCGCGTGTCAACATGTCACACAGCGATCAGTAACTAATTTAGTCACAGTTCATTGTTATGTTCAGAAGCCGATTCAGCGACGCATTTTCGAAATCTCTTGCTCATTTCGGACCGCAGGAGCTGGAGCGCGACATTGTCGAGCCTATTCCTGGCGATCGAGTTGAACATTTACTATGCGCCCTGTTGGGGTTGCTGTTGAATCGAAAGCAAGATGTCAAGTACGCTGAGCCTCGCTCAAATATCAAGCGTGTAATCACTGACAAAGCTGATTATGTTTTCTACAGACCGGGACATTATGGAAGAGCCCTGGAAGATGCGATTGCGTCTCACAAGAACCAATGGCCCTCGTCTTGGGAGGAAAAGAACCCGCTTACCGGTGGTGCAGGGTTTAACTCAATGACACCATCTCAAAGGGTACGTGGATAGCTACAAGAACGCCCGGACGTTGTTAACAGGTTCTAGCTTACGCTGCTACGGACCTTGATTCTCTGGTCTATGGCTTCTTCCGACATCGTCAAGGGACTGATCAACCAATCATACAAGCAAAATCGCCAAGAAGACGACTTGAATCAACCCAGGTCGGTCCAACCATGGGGCTCTGACGGAGACAAGCGACGCTATTTCTTAGTTGAAGGCCAAGAAGACACAAATTTCCGGATATACCGAGAGAGCAACCCGGCCGGTACAAATAGGACTTGGCGGAGTGTTGCTGGGTCTATTGATGAGTTGAGAGCCCTTTCCCAGAGGCTCGAAACAAGAGACGGCGGTCCAAAGGCCAAGAAACTGGCCCAAAAGATGCTGCAAGTAATCCCTCGCTTTGAGGCCGGCGAAGAGGTCAGTACCATGGGCATGCCCGTATCCAGCATCGGCTCCATACCCAAAATTCCCCGCACTCATCATGAAGGAGACAGCTTGAAATGCAAAGGGCCTGTAAATGACATCTCAAACAGAAACGCAAGCGCCGCGAGTACCGTCAAATGCGAAAGGAGCAATTCAAACGTCCCGAACCCGGCTTTTCCATGTACGAGGGACGGACACGCGGTAAACGCATCAAGTACACTTTCTCAGATGACGAAGATGGCTTCTACTCTGATTCGACAGGCTACCGGCGTTCAGCACGTGATACTGGTGCGAACACACCGGCAGAAACGGGACCAGTCACGACGTCAAGTGGCAGACAAATCAAAGCACCCCCCCGGCTCAATATGATGACAGGTGAGAGTGCTTCTGGTACCGTTCAGGAAGAACAACAATCCCGATTGGAACAGGACGAGTCAATGGAGGCGGGCAGACGATCTAGGCGGTCAGCAGCACACCAGGAAACCAGCAACTGGCAGGAAAACCGACCGCGTCACGGGGACAGTGACGGTGAAAGTGAAGCCGAGTTTGGAGACGATGAAGATGACAAGGATGTCCATGGGCCGGCTGAGGAATCCGAGGGCGAGAACGATTACCTCGATCGGTCGGCAATGACTGAAGACGACATCGCCGAACAACCTCCAAGTCTGGTCGTGAAGCTTTCCATTACGCCACCGAAGCTGAGAACAGCACTGATTCCAGTCGAAGAGATGCCAAATATGCCTCCTTCACCAGGCGCACAAGACTGGAAGACTGAAGGCAGTGTGCCAGAGCCTAAAACGGTTGAGGTGCAAGATGCATCAGTCCCTGAAGCCCGATCCAACCCCGTCGAATCGTCAAAAAAACAAGAAACTTCACCGTTGATGGCCAACATGCCACGGACGGAATCACAGGCCAGCCCCGCCCATATTGCCGACGAGAAGAATCATCTTGACGCTTCAGCATTGCCGAAAGTTGCTCCTACATCGCTAGCTTTTCGTGGAAGTCCGGAGAAGCCGCATGCTCAAATAGCCTCGCCTTCTTGAATTGTGAAGAGCATTTAGGGAGAATTGATGACGGAGTTGATTGCATTCAGGTTTGTCAGCACAGGAGTTTGGAATAGATTATCCATGATTACAAGATGTACTATATCGAATTTTTCCCCCGCTTGGCCAGTAAAATGGTCACATGGAAACAGACAGTGCCATGCCACTCAAGGTTCAAGGTTGCGAGACGATTCAACAAGGACATCCTTACTACCAAGGGGTCTCACGAAGAAGAATGTGGAAGAATTCTATAGAGGTGGCTGTCAAAGTGATCATGTGTCTCCCACAGGCGATCATACAGTGAGTTTCCGATTGAGACACATAAGATATGGTGAACAACGATGGTAGTGTCTGCATTGTTACGAGGCCAACGACGTCATGGCGAGCTCGTCGTTGATGCCAACCATGTACAAGTTGGGAATCTATCATCTATGTTTCCACCTATCGCCTAGGTAATGTCCAGTTGTTGACGCCGTACCACCATCTTCTCACGCGCGAACCTGCCGTATGGCCCTGAAGCTTCGCGCTTCGATTCCAATGCTGCCAACCACATATCAGCAGGTTGTAAATCACGCCCTGTGCCAACGGCATTATAACCTGCGAAGCGGCGTGTCAGTCGTCGCCATGCTCCCATGCACGGCAGAGCGTGGATGCAATGCTTTCTTCTTCTTCTTCTTTTTCTCTTTACCTGATCCCTGGCTGTGATGAGAAGTACTTTCCACCATGTATCAGCGTTGGCGATACTTCGCAAGTAGCTTTGCTCGAAACGCAGATCCGGTAGAGGAGGGAGGCTGTGGGATTTCCGAGCTGGTTTGAGGACGCTGTAAGGAATGTCATCGTCATCGTGATCAATGCCATGTCCTATGCCGTCGTCGCTCGATCGGGCGCTTCGAATGCTATATTGCTCCTTTCTGTCGACGGAGGTGGATGGCGCAGCGTCGAAGTCGAGGTCGGGATGGGATCGGATGTGGCCTGCCTGGACGGTCTCGGCAACCTCTGCTGCCAGTGACCCCAGGTCCATGGTGGGCAGAGGACTGACCTTTCCACCTGGACTTCGATCGCGATGAAAAAGATGGAGGGGTTTCGACAGAGGGAGCTATCGGCGTCGCGCGACCGAGGTGAGTGTGGTGGCAGCATGAGGCTCCGCGACGCGCGCACGTTGGATGCATCATGCATACTGGAGTACCTAGTAGTGGGTTGCACGTTCTGCCGGGCGGTGGGAGGGTGCTTTGCGTGTTGCTCACGTGCACTTGGAGGGGTCGACTGCGTTCAACGACCCGAGTGTCCGAGCTTCAATGGACGGCCGGTTGACGCACCCCTGCCGAATGCATCCTTGAATGCCTCCTGTTTGTGTGGCTGACAGTGAGTCCCCGAAGATGCAGGATTGCACCGGGGACGATGTAGAGTCTTGACTGTCAGATTGGGCCTGTTCAGCTGCTGCCTAATCATGCCTAGCCGTGTCCACACTCATGTCCGCCATACAGTCCACACTCACATTTAGGCTGGGGGGCATGGGCATCACTGATGTGGCAGTGATTAGTGGACGCAGTAGGTACGCCCACTGTAATAATGGGCCACGGCTAGCAGTGGGAGGCGGCTCTGGCCTGCCGGGCGACCACCAGACAGGGCGGGCAGACAATAAATACCACAGGCTGGCTCCGACATCTGGCACTTGGCCCATCATACCTAGCACATCCTCGCTCCAGCCCTCGTCTCCCCGCCGTGCGTCTACTTGTTTTCCTTTTCTTTGACTCGACAAGAAGGACCTTTCCTGCCCCGCGGGACCAAGCCCAGCATTTTGTTCGCCGTCTTTGTCTCACAGCCGCCATCATGTCCGAAGCGCAAGCGAACGAGGCCGAGAGAAACGTAAGTTGACCAGCACCTGCGTACCGCACACAAACGGCGCAAAAAAAAAAAAAAAAAAAAAAAAAAAAAAAAACA
>SRQA01000408.1:0-23616 GCA_018360365.1 Claviceps citrina | reverse complement strand
TAGAGTAATTATCCTTTTTAGTCTTATTTAATAAAGCTATTATTACCTTAGTCTTAAGGATTAATTACTTAAGGTTATTAGAATTACTACTATTATTATCCTTGCCTTTAATATAAGCAAGGAATTACTACTACTTTTGCTTAGTTAGCCTGCTATAATAGAATTTAGATTAATTCTAATGCTTTTATAACGCCTTATATTCTTTAGTAGAGTGCTTTATAGACTAGCACCCTTACTTTTTATAAATAAAGCAGCAGCCCTTATAACAAATAGAAAGCCTATATTATTACTATTAGAAGTTATAATTCTTCCTATAGTAATAATTAGTGTAAAATATAGTATTAAAGTTAGCTTTAGCCTCTTTTTAATAAAACGCACTACGCTTAGTAGTGTTTCTTTTAGCTTGCTTTACTCTAATACTTTTCTAGAGCTTTAATATTAGGTTCTTGTATATAAAGGGGCTATTATAAGCTATAAGGCTATATTTAGGGATATTATTAATAGTAGTAAGAAGCGTGTTTTATATATTAATCTTATTATTTATATAGCCTCTAGTCTTATAATAAAGAGAGATAATCTTATTAGAGAGGAGGTTAAGGGCCTTAAGCATACTTTTTTTAGGGTTTTCTTTTATTACCTTATATAGTATAATTATACAAAGGTTATTATAATAAAGCTAAGTAGTATTAATAGTTTTAAAGCAGTTTTTAATAGATTTAACTATTTAGTTAAAAGTTATGCTTTTACTAAGGAGAAAGTCCTTATAATATATTAAAGCTTTTTCTTTAAGTATTACTAGAAATGCCTTATAAAAGAGAGACTCTAGGAGGTTAATTTGCTTACAAAGGGCTTAGAAAGTCTTTAGCTTATTATTAAAGAAGTTATATATTTCTTTACTATACTTTTCCTTTTTAAAGTAAATCTTATAAAAGTTTATAATTTTCTATAATACTATTACTAAATCTAATTCTAGTGGGGAGTAAAGTAAAGGATAAAAACGCTTATAAGATCTCTAATAATTAAGGTTATTATTAAGTGTAGCAGTATATTACTACTATCCTTATTAAGGAACGTTTCCCTTAGGCCTTTATTATAATAGCAAATCCTATATTTAAGCTACTTTAATGCCTAGGTCTAGAACTAACTCTTAGGGCTATTATTAAGTAGGCTTATAAAATCTCCTATTAAAGTTAGAAAGGCCTAGGGGAGCTAACTATTATATTAGCTCTTGCCCTAAGCCTTAGGAAGGCCTATAAGGTACCGCTCTTATTATATATAAATATCTTTACTAATTTACTATACTAACTATAGCAGGAGGTTAGTTTAGTTTATAAAAGCTTCTTGTAGGACTAGGAGAAGTAAGGGAAATATTACTAAGTCCCTACTAAAGGTTAAGTTAACTCCTCTAGTAGTAGTAATCCTCTAGGTTTTATAAGAGCTTATAGTTACTTATAGGGTTATAACCTATTATAGGATTTAATACTACTAGCTAGTATTATAGGGATTTAGAAAGCCTAATCTTATAGGGTATTTAGGGGGGTCCCCTATAACCCTACTAATTTATAGGTTATATTATAAGGAAGGTAGTTAAAGTAAATAAAAGAAAAGGGAAATTCCTTATAAGGTAAAGATATAAATAATTCTTTAGTACTACTCTTTACTATATCTAGGAAGGTAATTCCTAAAGCTACTAATATAGGGTGCTATAGTAAGAGGGAGGATAGTTACTATACTTACTTACTAGAGAATATAATCTTAATTATAAGGGGTGTAATAACTCTTTATTAGGATCCCTTAGTCTAGCCTTAGCTTATATTATTATTATAAGCTTACTAGTAATAAATAATTAGTCTAATAGGAAGTAAATATTATGTTTTTATAGGAAGTTATAAAAAATATAAATAACTTTAGTGTTCCTATGTTTAAAGGCTTCTTTAGTTTAGTTTATAAATTAGTCTCTAAGCTTCTGCTAAAGAAGCTTACTAGAAAGGTCTTTAGTCTTAGCTTTTATAATAAAGAAAGTAATTTAGCTATATATTTTAGCACTTATAGCCTTACTAACATTAGAATCTAATAGGTTAAGCTTATGCTAGTCTGCTATAATTACTTTTCTATATATTAATAAAATCTAAGGGAGCTCTAGGATCTTATTATTAAAATTAATAAATTAGGGGCTTTATTTACCTATAAATATATATTATATTTAGTAGTAAAGAGAATAGAAATCTAATAGAAAATAGTAAAGTAGGTGGTAGGGCAGGTAAAAGGGTAGAAATTTATAGTAGTTATTAGCCTAGACTAATAGATTTAATTAAAGGGCTTAATAAATCTTATAATAGACAAGAGATATAATAATTCCTCTAATAGGCATTTAAGGCTAGAAAGAGGAAAAATTATACCTATTAAAGCAAGCGGCATAGTGCTATAGTAAGCTTCCTTTCTTAGTATAAAATAGCTTTACAAATAGACCCTAAAAAGCTTCCCTAAAGGGAATAGATTAAATCTATTTATAATCACGGAATTATCTTTTTTATATTGCTTCCTTTGTTTAGTAGGATTAACTCTACTAATTTCGTGAAAAATTAGCTACTATAAGCGGAAACTAGCGTCCTATAGAATACGTAAATCTAGCTAATCTATAGTGTAATTACTACTAATTAGTGTTAATTTGTACATAGGCGAATTAATAAATAAAGGTATAAGAAATAACAAGTAATACGCGCGTAAAAGGAAGTACTAAGATTTTAGTTAACGTTATTAATAATAACTATTTAGCTAGCTAAGTAGGAGGCCTTTTAGTGGTTTTCGCGATATGTAAAGTTATAGGTCACGTGACTAGCGCACTAGCTACCTATCCGAGGCGAGCTCGGATGCGGCTAATTAGGATGCGCTGGGTCTACGTTAACCTAACCCGTTGCGTTAATATTAATAATATTTATACTTATTTTAATTATTAAGTATTAAAGCTAAGGTAATATTAACCTTAAATTAAATTTATTACATTTTTTATACTAAACTAACTTTTTTAAAAACAATTAATAAACTTTATTATAAGGCTTTTTTTAGTAAAGAAATTAGGATTTAAAATATATAATATTATTTTTAAAATAATTAACTAATTTATAAAGTATATTATACATATACTAATTTTAAAGTAATTAAGTAGTAATAGTTTAGCTATACTTTTTATTAATTTGGTATTTAAAAACTATAATATTTTATATTTATAAGCTTTTTTTAGTAAACCTTTTATTATAAGATTATAATTAAGTATTAACTAAGTATTATATTTTATTTTTTAACTAATAATTAAACTAAAAAAACAAACTAATTACTTAAATATTATTTATATACTTTTAGTAATATTAAATAAACTAATTAAATTAATCTTTTACTAATAATATAATTTATATATAATATAAGCTATTATAGCTTTTTTTATAAATTCTTTATTAAGGTACTTTAAGGTTTTATACTTAAAGGCTTATTATATATAAAGAGAATAGCTATTATAATAAATAAATAAGCTAAGTTATATAATATAAAGCTATATTATAAATATAAAGAAATATAAAAGCTTTTATAAAATATATAAGCTATATAAGCTAAGTAATATAATTAAAAAAAGCGCTAATAAAATTTAATATAAAAAACTATATTTTTTTATTAATAAAAGATATTAATTTATAAAAACTAAGTAAAAAGCTTATAATAAAGTACTTAAAACCTTATAAAATTATTAAGTTAATTAAAAATTATAAGTTAGTATACTAAATAAAGCTTTTATAAAATATAAAACTTTATAATATTTTTTATATTTTAAACCTAAAATTATTAAAAATAATTAAGAAAGTATACTAAAAGTAATAAAATAAGTACTTTTTTTTATAAAAAAAACCCTTTATATATTATAAAAGAAATTATTACTTATAAGTATTAAGAAAATTAATAAAAATACCTTATTAAATAAAAAAGCTATAATAACTTAAAGAATATATAAATATATTACTATAAGTTTATATATTTATAAGTTCCTTTAGAATATAATTAAAAAATCTTTTGAAAAAAAGCTATAATATAGTAATAAAACTAATAAATTAAGGAAAACTAAAGGTTTAAAGAAATTAAAATTTAATAATAAATACAAAATTATAAATATTAAAAATATTATAAAAAGTATATATAAATTAAAAGTATTAGAAATTTTTAGATTTTTTTAAAATATTTAAATTAAAGAAAATAAAGTAAACCTTTTATAACTAAAATAGTTATAAGTAAAGGGGGTTACTTTATTAAAATTAGAAAGCTATAAGGTTACCTTAGGCTAATAAGGTTTATTTATATAAGTAAGCTTTTATTAGACTTATATTATATAATAAGGTTATTTACTATATATAACTATTAGGCTTATAGCAAAGACCTAGAGGTATATAACGCTTATAATTATATAAAAGAAACCCCTTACTAGATTAGATAAAAGGGGGCAAGAATTAAGACTATTACCTATTATAACATACCTTTAAATACGCCGTAACTTACTTAATCTTTTAATCTAATATCCCTAACCTACCTATAACATTTATAGTTAAAGTTATAATTATCTTTTAATATAAACTTAAAGTAGCTAGGGTAATTTTATAGTTAAAGTTATAATTATCTTTTGATACAAACTTAAAGTAGCTAGGGCTCTTACTATAAAGTTAGTATTATTTATAAAAGCTAGTAATTTTTTATAAAATCCTTAGGTTAAATTCCTTACTAGCTTTTTATAAAACCTTTTATAGTATACTAATTAAAAAGTAACTAAAATATTAATAAAGCTAATAAAGCTAACAAAGTTATGTTTTTATACGAAAGAAGGTAATAGCTATAGTTAGCTTAAAATCGTACTATAAATATATTTATTATTAAGCTATAAGGATTTCTTTTATACCTTAAATTAGTAGGTTTTTTAAAGTTATTAAGCTTTATATTTATATAGTTTATATTAGTAATTAAGAATAAGAATAGTATTACTATTAGTATTATATAAAATTTAATCTCTTTAAGCATTATAAGAACCTTTAAAAAACCTAGTAATAATGCTTTTTTAGTACTAAATATAATATTATACTAGTTTATAGTTTAGTTAATTTTTATTGAGAGAAATAAGCATAAAAGAGCTTAGGCCTAAGTAATACTAATAGTTAAGATTTTATAGCGCTTATATTAGGTAAAATGCCTTTAAAAGTCTCCTTTAAAAATTACATTTTTATAAGATAAATACTATTAAATTTAGGCTTTTTATAAGGATTATTATAGTAAAGGGCGTGTTTAAATAACTAGTCTTAAAGTATCTTTAATACCTTTTTACTATTAGAAACCTTTATTAAAAGTATTAATCTTTATAATATAGTAGTAAAGAATTATAAAGGGCTTATAAGATAATTAATATAATTAAAGCTTTTATAAAGTATAAGACTTAACAATATTTTTTATATATTAAACCTTAAATTATATAAAAGAAACCTAAAAAGTATACTAAAAATAATAAAGTAAGTACTTTTTTTTATTAAAGAAAACCTTCTATATATTATTAAGAAACTTATGATTTATAAGTATTAAGGTAACTAATATAAATACTCTATAAAGTAAGAAAGTTATAATAAATTAAAAAATATATAAATATACTATAGTAACTTAATATATCTATAGGTTTCTTTAGAATATAATTAAAAAGTACTTTATAAAAAAGCTACAAGGTAGTAAAAATAATATAGTTTAAGGGTTTAATTTTAAGAATGAAAAAGGTAGAAATTAAAACTTAATAATAAACTAGTATTAAGTAGTAAGGCTATAAAGATTATAAAGTATATATATAAGTAAATTACTTAGCTATAAAAAAGGAGATTTTTGAGAATATTTAAATTAGATATTATTTAAGTAAGTAATTAAGAGTAAGGTAGATATTTAGTAACTAAGATAGTTATTAGCAAAAGAAGTTACTTTATTAGGACTAAAAGGTTAAAAAGAGTGCCTTAGGCTAATAAAGTTTATAAAAAGTATATTATTATTAGACTTGGATCATATAATAAAATTATTTATATTATATAATAGCTATACTTATATAGCAAGACTAGCTAGAAATTTATAAGGCTTATAATTATATATATAAAAACCCTACATAGGGGGATTAAAAGGGGCAAGAATTAAGACTATTATTTATTGTAACCTATCTTCTAGTTTACTATAACCTACTTAATCTCTTTGTTACGTGTTAGTTACCTCACGCATAAGGGAGAAGTCTACTAGTTAGGTAGGACTTTATTATAAAGGTTATAAAGAGGTATTATACCTTATATAAGAGTTATAATAAGTGCTATAGTATGCGTAGTATATATATGTTATATAATTAATAATTTCTACTTATATCTAGCTAGATTCCCCTTTTGTAGTGTGGACTCCCACGTGTTTGTGGAGGTCCCTTCTAGACTGTAACACTCTTACTCTAATATCCCTTATTAACCTATAAGAGGAAGTACTAAGGTCCTAGTTAACATTTTTTTAATAACTATCTTGCTAGCTAGGTCTAAATCCTTTTAGTGGTTTTTATAATTATACGAAGTTATAAGTTACGTGCCTAGCGCACTAGCTAGCTATCTAAGGCAAGCTAAGATATAGCTAATTAGAATACACTAGGTTTATATTAACACAACCTAACATATTAATATAAATACTAGCACTCTTCTTTTTTTACATAAGAAATTAACATAATATAAAAAGCTTTTAATCTTCTTATTAAATATATTAAACACTTAATTTAGTCTAATTTAATTTCTAAATTAGACCTTAACCCAAAGTAATAAAGGAAATTACTATAGTAGCCTTAGTACTATAAATACCTTTAGGTATAGTCCTAAAAACTACCTACTATAAAAGGTGCTATAATTAATTATATATAATTTTAAAAAGAGCAAAATCACGATTTTAGGTGATGTACTGTGGAGTGTTGACAGACTTTTAGCACCCTACATAGAAGTTTTTGCCCCCCACCTTGACTCACCACGCACTATCTTCTTCCGTGAATTCACTTCTGTCCTTCAAAAGGTGTACTTTCTCCAAGAACAGAATTCTCTACGTCATTTGAGCTCAAAGT
Organism: Claviceps citrina; assembly: GCA_018360365.1. Taxonomy (NCBI): domain Eukaryota; kingdom Fungi; phylum Ascomycota; class Sordariomycetes; order Hypocreales; family Clavicipitaceae; genus Claviceps; species Claviceps citrina. Next base: position 16,481 of record SRQA01000408.1, on the reverse strand, counting down.
CAGCTACTGCGCCTCATTCCGGGTAATCAAGAGGTATTATCTTTGCAGTCGAGCTGGTAATTATAGCTGGGTAAAAAAGGCTCCGCAAAACCAGGTGTATTGAAGCTCGGGAGCCATGTCCATCGACTTCCCAAAGGAGGAGGTAGCTACCATCGAGAGATGGCGCTCCATCAATGCATTTCATCGCCAGGTACGTCAATGCGGACTCTTCTTAGTGCCCAACTTTGAAACTACCTTCGCTAAGAAATCAATATCTTTCAAAGCTTGAACTGTCCAATGGTCGCCCTCTTTACACGTTTTATGATGGCCCACCTTTTGCAACAGGTCTTCCTCACTATGGACACTTGCTAGCATCAACCATTAAAGATATAATTCCACGATATTGGTCGATGAAGGGCTACCATGTCGAACGACGCTTTGGCTGGGACACCCACGGTTTGCCTATCGAGCACGAGATTGATAAGAAGCTTGGCATATCTGGAAAAGCAGCAGTCACCAAGATTGGAATCGAGAAGTATAACGAAGAATGTCGAGCGATTGTAATGCGTTATGCTTCTGAATGGCGATCCACAATCGAGCGTCTGGGTCGCTGGATAGATTTTGATAATGATTACAAGGTACGAAGCCATGATGCCTGGTGGGATCTGTGCAATACTGACAAGTTGTGACAGACCATGGATCCCAAATATATGGAATCACTTTGGTGGGTTTTCAAGCAACTTTTCGACAAAGGGCAGGTCTATCAAGGGCATCGAGTGATGCCGTACTCAACTGTACTCACAACTGCACTGAGCAATTTCGAAGCAAACCAGAACTATCAAGATGTGGTCGATCCAGCAGTAGTGGTGTCCTTTCCTCTCTTGGACGACCCCAATGTTCATCTACTGGCATGGACGACCACACCTTGGACTCTACCTTCTCATACAGGCCTTGCTGTTCATCCTGATTTTGATTACGTTAAAGTTCATGATGAAGCATCTGGCAAGATTTTCATTCTTTTGGAGCAGCTTCTGTCCACTGTGTACAAAGACCAAAAGGCAGCAAAATTTTCGATAATTGGAAATGTTAAAGGCAAAGACATGCTCGGCTGGCGATACAAACCGCTTTTCGACTACTTTTACGACGAATTCAAGGACTATGGCTTTCGGGTCCTCAGCGGAACATATGTCACAGCAGAAAGCGGTACGGGAATTGTGCATCAGGCGCCTGCGTTTGGTGAAGAAGACTACAATGTTGCTATAGCGGCAGGAGTCATCGACGAGAAACGTCCACCTCCCGATCCCTTGAATGACACTGGACACTTCACGGCTAAGGTGTCAGATTTCGCGGGTTTGCATGTGAAAGAAGCTGATAAACACATAATCAAATACTTGAAAGCTACAGACCGTTTGGTAGTCGAATCACAGTTGCGCCATTCCTACCCTATGTGTCCTAGATCAGACACGCCTCTTATCTACCGTGCGGTGCCTTCCTGGTTCATCAGGATTCCGGAGATCATTCCGGATATGCTCAGCAATATTGAAGGATCACACTGGGTACCATCTTTCGTCAAGGAGCGTCGGTTCGCAAGTTGGATTGCAAATGCTCGAGACTGGAACGTCGGCAGGAATCGCTACTGGGGCACACCAATTCCTCTCTGGGTTAGCGATGATCTAGAGGAAAAAATCTGCATTGGCAGCGTGGAGGAATTGCGCGAACTCAGCGGTTATCAAGGCGAACTGCACGATATTCATAGAGACAAGGTCGATCATATCACTATTCCGAGCAAACAGGGCAAAGGAACTCTGAAAAGAGTGGATGAAGTTTTCGATTGTTGGTTTGAATCAGGCAGCATGCCGTATGCCAGTCAACACTACCCTTTTGAAAATGTGGAAAAATTCCATAAGTCTTTCCCGGGTGATTTTATCGCCGAAGGCCTCGATCAAACGAGAGGTTGGTTTTACACACTTCTTGTGCTGGGAACACATCTATTTGGACGTTCACCGTTTCAAAATTGTGTTGTAAACGGCATTGTTCTGGCGGAAGACGGCAAAAAGATGTCGAAAAGACTAAAAAACTATCCCGATCCTTCCATTGTAATGGACAAGTATGGCTCCGATGCCCTTCGACTCTATCTGATTAACTCCCCAGTCGTCAGGGCCGAACCACTACGATTCAAGGAGTCCGGTGTCAAGGAAGTAGTGCAGAAAGTTCTTCTGCCTCTATGGAACAGTTACAAGTTCTTCGAAGGTCAAACCGCAATGCTAAAAAAGACGGAAGGAGTGGACTACATGTGGAACCCAGACATGGAATTAACCAACGAGAATGTGATGGACCGCTGGATCTTAGCAAGTTGTCAAAGTCTCTTGGAATTCGTGAATACAGAAATGCGAGGTAAGGTAATCAACCACGTTATTCAACGACTTGTATTCGTTAACATCGTTTTAGAATATCGACTTTACACAGTGGTGCCACGACTTCTGGAACTCATTGACAACACCACTAATTGGTACATTCGATTCAATCGTCGTCGACTTAAAGGAGAAAATGGTCTTCTTGACACGCAACACGCATTAAATGCTTTGTTTGAAGTTCTGTTCACTCTTTGCCGCTGTCTAGCCCCATTTACACCATTTCTGTCGGACACGATTTACCTCAAGTTGCTGGCCCATATTCCAAAGAGCCTTCAGGCACAGGATCCCCGCTGCGTTCATTTCCTAGCCTTCCCAGAGGTTAGGAAAAATCTCTTCAATTCTGAGGTTGAGAGACGAGTTTCTAGAATGCAAAGAGTTATCGACTTGGCTCGAGTTTCAAGAGAAAGGAGAAGTATCGGGCTGAAGACGCCACTCAAAACCCTGATTGTCATACATCATGATGAAGAGTATTTGAAAGATGTGAGATCACTTGAGAAATATATTACTGAGGAGCTCAATATCCGAGACCTCGTACTCTCTAGCGACGAAGCGAGCTATAACGTTCAATTGAGCGTGACAGCGGACTGGCCGATACTCGGCAAGAAGCTAAGGAAAGATATGGCTCGCGTGAAAAGAGCCTTGCCGAGCTTGAGTACCGATCAAGTTCGGGGATACGTACAAACTGGGAACATTCTTGTGGATGGTATCCCGCTAGAGGCCGGAGACTTGGTAGTGCGACGTGGACTTTGCGACAATGAGACTTCTAGAAGTTTGGAGATCAATTCGGATAATGACGTTCTTACAATTCTAGACTCGGAGATTTACCCTGAATTGGCTCAGGAGGGTTTGGCACGCGAGATTATCAATCGAGTTCAAAGACTGCGTAAAAAAGCAGGCCTTCAGGCGACAGACGATGTAAAGATGGAGTACCAAGTTCTTTCCGATCCTGACGATATAGGCTTGGTCCAAGCCTTGACCTCACAATCCGGTACGATCGAAAAGACCTTGCGACGATCTCTTGACCCACTTCGGACAGGGGGCGAAAACTCGAAAATAATTGCAGAAGAAGAACAGGAGGTACAGCAAGCTACATTCTTACTTCGCTTGCTAAGCCTGTGAGGATTTCGTGACTAGCGCCTGGTCTACAATCACATTCACAATTAAATAGACATCTTGGGTCGCATAAATAATGCTCTTTAAGATGAAGATAACAAACATACAAGATGCTTTAGTAGAGGAATAGAGGTTATACAAACGAAAAGGTCTTCTTTCTCTAATATATTATTTGTTATTTCTTTAACAACGATTTCTGCATTTGCACTTAGTTAAGATTTACTTACGATGAAATGCGTTATCTATTAAGTTCGTGCAAGCTCACCATATAACAATCCTTGAGTTTTGAGAACTCTTGGGCACATTTCCCTATCTCCACGGTATTATAGTCTGCTGTTATGCATTTCCCATAGACCGCTGACTGGAACACAACTGAATTAACATTATGGGACTAAGACAGACTGTTCTCAACGGCTTGGCTAACCTGAGACGCGCATCTAGACGCTGCGGAGGCAAGCCTGTGGACTTGGCGGTGGCCGTTTACTTGAGGCATGGATGGATCTTCACCAGAAATAGGCCACAAGCCGATTAGGTGGTTAGTATTAGCTACTTTTGTACATTTAATTTGGAGTAGATTACTAACTGTTGAACGCCGCTCAAAGGTTTGAAGGGAGGACAAGTAGCCTGGTTTTTACTCTAAAGCCAGGATTAATAGTAATGTAGGATAGGAGATTATCTAATTCCAAGTAGGTGGGAGACCGTAAATGTGCTACGGCCCACTTCATTAGTCCTCGATTCCCCTCCCACTACTAAAGATAGAGGCCATAGTGAAACAAACATATTAATATAACAGACACAGCAATAGCAAAAAGTAAAAAACCTTTTTCGCGAATTCGCTCAGACTGCTATAGCTTTGGCATAATAACTAACTTATGTTTAAAATAATTATATTTACTTCCTTTAGTATTCTTAAAAGTAGCTAAATATAATTCTTTTCAATTATTATTTACTTAAACTAGCTAATTTATATTAAGAGATATTAGTGTATGAATGTTAGGATTAGAAGGCCACGAGGTTGCCTTAGGCTAACAAGGTTTATTTACACAAGCGTGCTCTTGTTATACTTACGTTATATAATAAAGTTATTTATAGTATATAATAGCTAGACTTATAGTAAAGTCTAGAGGTATATAATACTTATAATTATATAAATATAAGCCTTTACTAAATTAAAAGGGGTAAGAATTAAAACTTTTACTTATTATAACTTACCTTTTACTATATTATAACTTACTTAATCTTTTATTTGAATATTCTTGTATTATTTTATAATACTTAAAAAAAAGTTTTTTTTTATTAAATTAAGAAAAATATAATAATTTAAACTTATAATTTTATATATAATAATAGTAAAGTTATTAGAGAAAGCACTAGATTTATATTATAATTTATAGCTAAACCTAAAGCTAGTATTTTATTTAATTTACTACCTTAACTTACTTAATTACTTATTATACTTTTTACTTAGTAAGAGCTTATAGTAGCTATAAAAAACACTTTTATTAGTAATAAATATAATATTATAATTTTAGTATTAAAAGAGTATATTAAATAAGTAAGGAAAAAGTAATAACTTTAGAAACTTTAAAAACTTATAAGTAATATTAATAATAATAAGAAATTACTAAAAAAAACTACTTTTATAGCTTTTATTATACTTATTATATATTATTTATAATAAACCTTTATATAAGCCTTACTTAAGTAACCTTTTTATACTAATTAAAATACTTTTTAACTAAAAACCTTTATTAGTAATCATAAGGTATAATTTTTAAATAAACTCTTACTAATTTATAACTAATTTGATAAAGGTTTTATATACTAATACTTACCTTCTAAGTATTATAAAGTAATATTAAGCTATAAGAAATAAGATTTATAAGAATTATACTAAAAATTCTCTTTTATAAACTTACTTTTATAATTAGCTTAAAGGTAGTTTAAATAATTAAAGCTACTTTTTTAGTATATAACTAAAGCTTATTAGCTTTAAATAAGCTAAGTATAATAACTTTAAGAAATTCCTTAAAAACTAAAAATAAACTTATATTAAACTCTTTTTTTAATTAAATATTAAAAATAAAATAAGCTTTTTTTAAACTAGCTTTAATTATAACTTAAAGATATATTTAATTAGTAATATATAAGTAATAAATTAGTATAAACTTATTAGTAAATATACTTTTTATTATAAGTTTAATAGTAATAAAAGTAATTATAATAATTACTTTTAAGTATTATAAGTAAAATAATTAAGTAAATTCTTTAAAAAAAACCTTTATTAATATTAAAGAAAAAAAGTAGTAACTGATTAAGTTTTTTAAGTTAAAATAATTAAAAGAAAAATACTATATATTATAAATATAAGAAAAAAAGTATATAAAACTATATTACTTTAAACTACCTAATGGTACCTATGAAAGTATAGCTTATATTACTACTAAATATTAAAATAACTACTACCCTTAAATAACTTATTTTAATAATACTTGAGTAATTACTAAAAATAAGAAGCCTTCTACTTAGGAAAGCTCCCTAGCTTTAAGAATTATAATTAATAAAATATTTTATATAAAAGTATTCTTAAGGCTAGAAAACTACTAGGTATTAGTAAAGTTAGTATTAGCTAATATTAGTATTACTTGTTTTATTACTAACTTTAAGTTACTAATAAAAATAAATTAAATACAAATAAAGAAAAATAACTTACTAATAAAATTAGTTAATATACTATTAAAATACTATAGTATACTTAATATATTATATAAAGTATTTAATAGTATAAGTTACAAAAAGATTTATTATGTAAGCTACTATATAGCTAAGACTTTAAAAAACCTTCTCTTAAGAATAAATTAGTTTAGAGAAGAAAAATTATATATTTTATTATAGTTTATATAAGATTAGATTTTTTCTATTACTAGATAATATATTAAAGTTATTATATTAATAAAGTAAATATATAAAGAAATAAAAGAGTTATTTATAGTATTATTACTTAGCGCTAGTTGCTTAAAAGGAATAAACCCTAAAAACCTAGGTATACTTAAGTAAAGACTAAGTAATATATAACGGGAACGTTAAATTAATGTCTTAATTATAAGCTCTGTTAAGTAGTAATAATCTATCTAAAAAAGGAAAGAAAAAAAAGAAAGTATAAAAAAATAAAAAAGGTAGCTACTTGCTCTTTATATATATAAGAGAGTAGGAAGAGAGCTAAGAAGTCTTAGCTTTATAGCTAAGATATATTATATAAGTATATATATACTATATCCCTATAATTTTACTCCTCCCTTATAAGAAGCTTATAGCTTAGTTATATAAAAAGCAGCGCTACTATTACTCCTTTATTACTTAGTTATATTATAATTATAGCTTAGTTATATAAAGAGTAATATAGCTATTACTTCTTTATTACTTAGTTATATTATTATTACTTTTTACATTATGAATCGTGGCGTAATTAATATATATTATTATTATATATTATTTAATTTTGTTATTACTTTCCTTTCCTAATAACTATGTAAATATAAACCTTTACTAGCTTAGAAGAGGGCAAGAATTAATACTATTATCTAATATAACCTACCTTTTAGTTTAATATAACCTCCTGACGTCTCTCACACTAGTATCCCTAGACCGTCCCATAATAGTTAAGTACTTTATTATATAATTTAGTATTACAAATCTTAGCTTTATATATTATTTTAATATAATATAAATAGTTTACTATATTTACTTTATTAATTCTAATAATAAGTAATACTTTTCTTATAATATTATATAGTTTATATACTATTACCTTAATTAGGCTAGGGTTATTTACTTTTTTAAGTTAAGTTAGTAGTCTTTTATAAAACTAGTTTTTTATCACTAAAAATCCTTTAATAATATTAAAAGTAGGGGACCTTTTAGAGGTTATAGAAGGTAGTGGGCTTCTAGTACTCTGCGAGGCACTTTCTTTAACGCAATTAGAAGCTTTTGTAAGCTGCGATTTATATCTAAATAAAAGGGATCTTACTACTTCTTATTTTATTTTATTTTCTTTACTATATAAAAGTTTACTATAAATCTATATAAACTAATAATTTAGTGCTAATAAGGTTATAATAATACTCTTTAAAAGGTTTTTATAATATAAGTTTACTAAGTTATAAATTTACACTTAGCTTCTTTATATACTTACTAAGTATATTAGTAAATTAAGGTTACTAGTAAAGGCTTACAAGCTAAGTTTTATTTTTTATAATATTATTTTAAATAGGAAAGTAAAAAAATTACCTTATAGTTATATAACTTATTTACGTATATGCCCTAGATTTTTATATAAAAATATAATAAATCTAGATAATTTATAGCTTTTAAAAAATATATAATAGACTTTTTTTTAGTATAAGAACTGAGGAAGAAAAAAAGGGATTTATATAATAAATACACACTCTAGGGTAACCTAGCCCTAGGTATCTTACCCTACTAAAGTTATATATAACTAAGTTAAGCTAGTTTTACTTAATTTAGCTTACTAGGCCGAAATAGGCTAGCTAGCTAATAGGCTTACTAGTAGTACTTACTATAGCTATAAACTAGAAGGTAAATATATAAAAATAACCTATAATATAAGCTTACTTTTAACACTTTATTTAGAAAAGTATTAGGTGAAATAAACCTTTACCTAATACTTAGCTCTTTAAAAAGATATTTAAGCTTTTAAAAAGAAGAAAATAAGTATAAAGACAAAGATAATTTTATAGCCTTAAATCCTAACTATAATCTAAAATCTAAACATAACCTTAATTCTAGTATTTTTATTAATTTTATTACTTTTAACTTATTTTTTAGTGTTTTTTATAATTTTCTTTTAAGTCTTATTAAGTTAAGACTTAAAAAAACCTATTAGTTAAATAAAAAAGTTAAATTTCTAAAGGGGTAGTAGCTTAGTTAGCCTATCTACTAGTATTTTATTTATTTTTGTATAAATAACTTTAATAATACTTTTTTAACCCTTTTCCCTTATATAATTAAATTTTAATAAGGTTTACTTTATATAGCTATATAACGCTAGATTATAGGCTATTATAATAGCCTCATAGTTATTATAAAATATCTTTATTAAGGGTTTTAGAAGGCTTTTTATCTCTTTAAAAAGATTATAAAGCTACTCCAATTCCGTAATAGTCTTATAAAGGGTATCTAATTTAGCTTCTATAGTTAAGAGAGCTATAGTACTAGCTTTCTTTAATTTCTAGCTAATAAGGCTTTTAGCTAGCTTATAAAGATAAGCATAGGTTAATTTTCAAGACCTTTTATCCCTAGCAAAATCACTATTACAAAATCTAACTAAAGTTATAGTTAGGCTAATTTTTTTATCCTTTTTATCCTTAGGGCCTTTATAAGTTATAAAGTAAGATTTAGTTCCTATTAGGTATTATAAAAGGTTTTTTACTACCTTTAAATATTTTATAAAGGGTTTTATAAGGGATATTAAAAGCTATTATACTATAAAGGTAGTATTAGGCCTAGTAAGCAATATTAAGTATATTAAAGTGCCTATTATCCTCTAATAAAGCTTAAGGTTAGAAGGGAATAAAATCTTTATTATAGGCTAATTTATAAGCCTAGGTTATAAAGGCATAGAGACTAGCTTAGTATTTTATAAATTAAATCTATCTAAGGCTTCTAACATATATCATTTTTAGTAGATAGTAAGAGTTCTTTTCTTTCTATTCTTAGTAATCTAAACCCTTAGGAAAAATTTAGCTAGGCCTTTATCTTTTATAGAATAGGCCCTATAAAAGTCCTTCTTTAATTAGTTAATATATTAAATATTAGGCTTAATTAGAAGATAATTATTTATATATATAATAATATATATAAAAGTGCTTAAATTATAAAAAATAGCTAGATCTAAAATAAGGGGCTTAAAACTATACTTTTTTAGCAAGGCCTTAAGGGCTTATTACTACTTTTAAAAGCTTTATTTTAATTTATAAAAAGATTTTATTAGGAGAATAACTTGCTTTTTAGAGAGCTTATAGCTAGATTACTTTAGTAATTTAGTTATTTTCTTTTTAATAATAGTCTTAAATTCTATAAATTTTAAAAACCCTTTAAAAATATTTATATAAATAGCCTTTTTTAACTTATTATTAAGAAAAATACTTATAAAGTTAATTTACTTAACTTCCTAGTTATTATAAGCTATAAGAGCTAATAATATCCACTAGCTAGGAGGGATGCTAGTAGCTATAAAAGTCTCTAAATAGTCTTATATTTTTATTTATATAAAACCCTTAGTAATAAGTTAAGCCTTATATTTTAAACGATTATTTTCTTTATTTTTTTTAAGCTTATAAATAAGCTTATTTTATAGAACTCTTTAGCCCTTAGGAATTTAGTTTATTCCTATAAATTTAAAGGTTCTATTAGCTAGAAGCTAATAAAAGTTACTATAAGTAGCCTCTAACTACTTATCTTTATCCTTACTTTTTATAGCTTGCTTCTAGGTTCTAGGGGTTATATCTTTTTGCTCTTTAACCTTTTCCTACGCCTTATAATATAGGCCTTTTATAAAAGAGGTTATGTTATAGTCTAAATTTATAGAATTACCTAGATTCTTAAGGGGCTCTAGATCTTCTAATTCTAGAGGCTTTATTTCTATAGAGTTATCTATAAAATTAGGGTCTTCTTCTATAGGGCTATCTTTTAGAGACTTAGGGGAATCCTATATCTCTAGAAATTCTTGTTAAGGGCTAGGATTATTAATAAAACTATTAATAATTTTAGCTCCTCCCTCTATAAGGTTATTTCCTAAGTTAGGGGCCCTAATAAAGTATGTATCTTTTATAATTTTAAGAAAACTAGTCTTAAAGACTTGTTTTTTAGAAGGGATATATATAAGATAAGTATTACTACCTAAAGTAGCTAGTAAATAACTAGGAATAATCCTTTTAGCTAGCTTTTATAGCCTAGACCTTTGCTTAAGTAGTATAAATACCTTATAATAAGCACCTATAGCCCTAATATCTAAGAGATTAGTATTATAAGGTTTATTATTTAAATTAGCTAAAAATCGCTACATAAGGGTTATATCTTAAGTACTATTTATAGTAATATTTACTAAATTAATAGCTATAGGAAGAATAAAATACTAAAGGTATAAAGGAAGATTTGCTTACTAAAGCGTAGCTTATAAATAGTTTAAAATAACCCTTATAGCCCTCTTTACTAGGCTATTCTACTTATAAATATAGGGGCTAGAGATACTATAATTTATTCCCTTAGAACCTAGCTAGTCCTAAAGTATTATATTAACCTCTTAACCTTTATTAAAGTAGAAAGTCTTTAAATAAAGGTTATATTAATTTTTTATTCCTTTAAAAAAAGCCTTTATAGTTCTAAAGAGGGTGAGGCCTTTTTTATTAGCTATTAGAAAACACTACTTATAGCAGGACCTTCTATTTATAATAATAAAGGCAGTTACTTTTTTATTATAAGGTAAAGGTTTTATTTTAATAGTATTTTCCTTTAATATATTAAAGACTTTAGGGGGGTTAGAAATAGGCTTTTTACTAGGTCTTCTTATTGGTTTTATCTAGATATAAGAGATATAATAGAAATCCTTCTCTTTTATAAAAGGAAAATTAGGGATTTCCTTTATTAATTTTAAAGACTTTTTTAGTAAAAGTAGTTTTATATAGCCTAACTAAATATACTATAATTTAGCAGATTTTAATAGCTTTTTATAGCTATTAGGGAGTTCTTAAGAGCTAGAGCTAGGCTTCTTTAGCTCCCTCTATTACTAGGCTTCTTAAGGATTATAGGCCTCTAAGGGATCTAGAAGGCCTTTATTTCTATTACTATCTAGGATAGTAGGATCTAAACTATTTAAATCCCCTAAAGAGAATGACTAACTAGGAGCCCTAGTAGGGACTAGGGCTAGATTTTCCTCTTTATTTAGCTAAATTTAATTCTCTTAAGGTTTATTATAAATTTCCTTATAATTTATAATTTCCTTAATTTATTTATATTATTTAAGGTCTAAGTTAACTTTTTTAGGAATTTAAACCTTTATAGAATATAAGGAATTTATCTTTAATATCAAATTTAAAAAATAAAGGTAGGCATAGTTTTTATAAATTATAGGGGTTTCCTACCCTTTTATTTATAAGAAAAAACTATGTTTTTTTATTTTTTCTTTTATTTAGAGCCCTCTTTCCCTTTAGATTTATCCTATAGCTTCTTGCCTTGATAACCCTTTAAAGAGTTATTAGGCTTAGAATTTAAAGTATTAGATTCCTTAGAGAAATTTAAGGTTCTTAAGCTTTTTAAGATTAAAGAGCTCTTATCCCTTTATTCTTCTAATAGATTAGCTATTAGAAATTATAAATTTAGGGAATTTACTAATAAACCCTAGGCCCTAGCAAACCTAAGGGAAAAACCCTGCCTTTTAGCCTAGCTAGGAAAGGTCTGCTTTAAAGCACTAATATAATAATTTGCCTAATTTATTAGACTAATAAATATATTATAAAGCTAAAGCCTTATAAGCGAATTATTAAATTTAGCGTTAAAAGCGTCTAAAGAACCCTTCAAGTTAGAAAAATTAAGGAAGTAATTGTTACGGTCTCGAAGGAGACCTCTATAATCACGTGAACGTCCACTATATAAAGGTGGATATTAGCTAGAACTATATAGGAAGATATTAATTATATATATATATATATACTATATATATATTAGTACTTATTATAACTTTTATATAAAGTATAATACTTCTTTTATAACTCTTGTAATAAAGTCTTTTTAACTAGTAAACTTCCTGTTAATATTAACGCAACGGGTCGGGTTAACGTGGACCCGGCGCATCCTAATTAGCCGCATCCGAGCTTCCCTTAGATAGGTGGCTAGTGCGCTAGTTACATAACCTATAACTTTGCGCATTACAAAAACCACTAAAAGGCCTCCCACTTAGCTAGCTAAATAGTTATTATTAATAATATTAACTAGAATCTTAGTACTTCCTTTTGCGCGCGTATTACTTATTATTTCTTATACCTTTATTTATTAATTCGCCTGTGTACGAATTAACACTAATTAGTAGTAATTATACTATAGATTAGCTAGATTTACATATCCTATAAGACGCTAGTTTCCGCTTATAAGAGCTAATTTTCTTTATAAAATTAGTAGAGTTAATCCTACTAAACAAAGGAAGTAATATAAAAGAGATAATTTTATAATTATAAATAGATTTAATTTATCCCCTTTAGGGAAGCTCTTTAGGGTTTATTTATAGAGCTATTTTATGCTAAGAAAGGAAGCTTGCTATAGCACTATGCCGCTTGCTTTAATAAGTATAATTTTTCCTCTTTCTAGCCTTAAACGCCTATTAGAGGAATTATTATATCTCTTATTAATTACGAGATTTATTAAGCCCTTTAATTAAATCCATTAGTCTAGGCTAATAACTACTATAAATTTCTACCCTTTTACTTGCCTTATTACTTACTTTATTATTTTCTATTAGATTTCTATTCTCTTTACTACTAAACATAATATATATTTATAGGTAAACAAAGCCCCTAATTTATTAATCTTAATAATAAGATTTTAGAGCTCCTTTAAATCCTATTAACACATAAAAGAGTAATTATAGTAGACTAGTATAAGCTTAACCTATTAGATTTTAATCTTAGCAAGGCTATAAGTACTAAAATATATAGCTAAATTGCTTTCTTTATTATAAAAGCTAAGACTAAAAACCTCTCTAGTAAGCTCCTTTAGCAGAAGCTTAACAACTAATTTATAAACTAAACTAAAGAAGCCTTTAAATATAAGAATACTAAAGTTATTTGTGTTTTTTATAACTTCCTATAAAAACATAATATTTACTTCCTATTAAACTAATTATTTATTACTAGTAAGCTTATAATAATAATATAAGCTAAGGCTAGACTAAGGGATCCTAATAAAGAGTTATTACACCCCTTATAATTAAGATTATATTCTTTAGTAAGTAGGCAAAGTAACTATCCTCCCTCTTACTATAGTATCTTATATTAGTAGCTTTAGGAATTACCTTCCTAAATATAATAAAGAGTAGTACTAAAGAATTATTTATATCTTTACCTTATAAGGAATTCCCCTCTTTCTTTATTTACTTTAACTACCTTCCCTATAGTATAACTTATAAATTAGTAAGGTTATAAGGGACCCCCCTAAATACCCTATAAGATTAGGCTTCCTAAATCCCTATAATACTAGCTAGTAGTATTAAATCCTATAATAAGTTATAACCTTATAAGTAACCATAGGCTCTTATAGAACCTAAAGGATTACTACTACTAGGGGAGTTAACTTAACCCTTAGTAAGGACTAAGTAATATTTCCCTTGCTCCTTCTAGTCCTACTAGGAGCCTTTATAAACTAAACTAACCTCTTGCTATAGTTAGTATAGTAAATTAGTAAAGATATTTATATATAATAGAAGCAGCACCTTATAAGCCTCCCTAAGGCTTAGGGCAAGAGCTAATATAATAGTTAGCTCTCCTAGGCCTTCCTAACTTTAATAGGAGATCTTATAAGCCTACTTAATAATAGCCCTAAGGGTTAGTTCTAGACCTAGGTATTAAAGTAGCTTAGATATAAGATTTGCTACTATAATAAAGGCCTAAGGGAAATGTTCCTTAATAAGGATAGTAGTAATATACCGCCGCACTTAATAATAACCTTAATTATTAAAGATCTTATAAGCATTTTTATCCTTTACTTTACTCCCTACTAGAATTAGATCTAGTAATAGCATTATAAAAGATTATAGACTTTTATAAGATTTACTCTAATAAGGAAAAGTATAGTAAAGAGATATATAACTTTTTTAATAATAAGCTAAAGACCTTCTAAGCCTTTTGTAAGTAAATTAACCTCCTAGAGTCCCTCTTCTATAAGGCATTTCCTATAATACTTAAAGGAAAAGCTTTAATATATTATAAGGACTTTCTCCTTAGCAAAGGCATTGTGATGGTATTAGGCTTTGCCTAATGTGGGGCCGATGCGGGTGCGCATTAGTGGTTATACATACCTTACCTTGTGCGTAAGGCTTACGCATAATAATAAGGGGGTATTTATAGTAAGGGTATAAAGGGGGTATAATAGGGTCTTTATATTACCTTTCCTTCCTTTCTCTTTATATCTTTTAATAGTATTCTAATGCTTATTAGTAGTAGTAATAGGGCTAGTTTATAATATTTAAAAAATATTCTCTAGCCTTATATTTCTTTTAGCTACTAAAATAAATTAATATGCCTTTAAATATAAATATAAACATATAGGCTAATAAACCTACTTCTCTTATAATAAAAGATATAATAGTAATTCTTAACTATATTAATATAACCCTAACTATATAAGGTAATACCCTTATAGCTATATAATAGCGCCTTAATACTATATAGGAGTAGGAAGATACTATTATAGTAGTAATTTAGGCTATATAGGCTGCTACTAACTATATAATCTAATTTACTATTACTACTACTTTAGCTATATTCCTTCCCTTGCTTACTAATATAACCCTTTCTTTTAGGGTAACTAACTTTCCTTTATCTCTTACTATACTCCTAGTTTACTATAAGCTAATTCTAATAGGCTTTCCTTATAATAGTAAATAATCTACTTTTAATGCCTAGCGCTTCTTTATAGTATATAAGCTATAAGCAAATTATAACTTTATTAGTTTTACTATAAACTAATAGATATTTATTTACTAAAACCTCTTATTTTTTATTTAGGCTAAGGTTACTTTATTCTTTAAGAAAGGTAATTTTATTTATTATAACCTAGCTACTTTTCTAGACTATCTCTCTAAGCTTTACTCTAATTCTTATTACTATAAGATAGCCCTTACTAAACTTAACTAAATAAAGTAAGCTAGTAATAAATCCTTCTTTACCTTTTTTATTTACTTTAAGTAGAAACTCTCCCTTACTAGTAGTATAAGCTAGAATAATAAGGTTTATCTTACTAAGCTATACTATATACTTAATAAGTAAATATATAGTATATATATTAGCTATAGTATCTCTTATAATAGCTATAACACTACTATAAAGTAATACTATACTATTACCCTAGACCTTAAAACCTTTATACTTAAGGATTACTTTTACACTAGGTATCTAATAAATCCTCTAGCCTAGTATTACTATATTACTAACTATAAGGGGGATATAGCTATATTTAGGGTAAATACTATAAAGACCTAGAGTAAGGGTAGGAAGAAGAAGAAGCTAAAGGCTAAGAATATAGCCTTACCCTTTACTTAAGTATAAGCTAAGTAAGTAACTAACTAAAAAATAGTATATTACTAGGAGTCTAGTGCTTGCTTATACTATAAAGAGATAGGTTATATAACTTATAACTACTCTCTTCTTTCTCCTTTTTAGCCTAAGGTTTATATTTAGTAGGCTATTACTAAGGCTAATAACTATAAGTATAAGAAGGAGAAGGAGAATAAAATAAGAAAAAACTAGCCCCTATAGTAAGTCTTATATAAGGGCTTCTAGGCTTTATTATATAGCAGACTTTAAGTTAGAAGGAGGTAGAGTTAATAAAGTATAATAAAATTTATAAATATATAGATTACCTAGCATTCTTTATTCTTATTCTCTTTAACTTATCTTCCTTTATAAATACCTTAATTAACTATAGCTATAAGTGCTATAGTACTATTAGTAAGTTTACTACTTAATAGCTAGGCCTTAAGCTTATTTAGCTGCCTTTAAGGTGCTAGGTAAGGACTACTATTAAGGTTTAATAGTAGGGATAATAGGCACTTAAGAGGGAGTCTAGTATTACTTACCTTACTTATACTATAATTAATATTAATAGCTAGCAGTTATTTATCTGCCTTTATATAGTCCTAGGCCTTGCCTAGGATATAATCTTTAGCCTACTATAAATAAAATACTATAA
>SRQA01000407.1:0-23682 GCA_018360365.1 Claviceps citrina | reverse complement strand
GGCGGCAGCTGCAGCGGCGGTGACGACCACGACGCTGCGCTCCGGCGACGCGGCCAGGAGGGGGGGCGGCGCGCGGCCAGAGTGGGAGAAGACGCGGCTGAGGGAGCCGAGCCATCTTCGTCGGGGCTTGGACTTGGACGGCGAGGAGGGCGTGGTGGGCGAGGTGGGCGTGTCGAGGTGCTCTTCTTCTGCTTCTCCTTCTCCTCCTTCTTCTGCTTGTTCTTCCTCCTCCTCCTCTTGTTCTGCGTGTACCGCGTCTCCGTCTCGTCCGCGGGCTGCCGCTGCCGCTGCCGCCGCCGCTGCCGGGTGGTCGCTCGGCAACGACAACAAGGCCGGCCCCTCGGCCTGGAGAGTCCCAAAGCTCGACCGCGCCGTGTTGTAGCTGCTCGACGAGGCGCTGTCCGGCTTGGGCGGGTCAGCCACGAGGAGCCCCCCGCCGGTAGGAATCGGCACGCCCATCCCGCGACGGGACCGTGACGGCGACCGGCCCAGGCTGTCGACGGCGCTGCGGTTCGACTCGGACAGGTTGGACCCGCTTCGGGACTCGTCATCCCGCGGCTCGTTCCGCGGCGACAGCCGGCCCCTCCGCAGGGACGAGTAGTTGCTGTACCGGTCGAGCAGCGAGTCGGCGGCGTCTACGTCCGAGACCCAGTCCTGCACGTCCGGGTCGTGGCGGTGGTGGTGGTGGTCGTCGTAAGGGCCGCGGCCGGGGCCGGGACCGGGCGCCGGCTCGGCTCTGCCACCGAGACTGGGGGGGAAGAAGACGACGCGCGGCGCCGTGGCCGACGTGGGCGTCTTGAACGGGTTGGACCGGCCGTCGGACATGGTCGGCGTGGTGGGCTCGTCGTCCTCCATGATGGGATGGATCCGGCCGGGCGGCGAGACGAGCGCGTTGACCGGCGTGCGCGCCATGACGGCCACACGGCCGCCCGGGCCATCATCGAGCCGCGAGGAGGCTCCTGCTTGGCCGCCGAGGGCTTCGTATCCCCGTGACGACGACGACGCGGCCGCATGCAGCCACGGGTACCCGGTCCCGTCGTCCCGCCCCATCATCATCCTCATGGACGGCTGCATCGCCTCGTCCCGACACCGCCGGTTCTTCTCCCGCCGCGCTCTGCACACACAGGCCGTGGCCACGACAGCGAGCAGCAGCAGCGCGAAACCGACGCCCAGCCCGACCCCCAGACGCCGGGCGTGCTCGGAGCCGTCGTCGTCGTCGTCGCCGGCCCCCTGACCGCCACCACCAGCAGTACCACCAACACCAACGCCGCCGCCGCCGCCGCCACGTGCCGCCTTCGCAGGCGCAGGATTCGTGTACGAGTCGGACCACGACAACGACGTCAGGTTGAGGAAGCGCAGCGCGCCGGCCCCGCCACCAGACGCCTGCCGCTTCTTCTCCTTTTTCTCCATCTTCCCCTTTTTTGTCGGCGTCCTCGTCGTCGGCGTCCTCGTCGTCGGCGTCCTCGTCGTCGGCGTCCTCGTCGTCGGCGTCCTCGCCGCCGCCTCAGTTTCCCACCCGCCGAGCACCATCATCACATTCCCGGGCAGCATGGCCGCGCCGTGGCCGTACACGCCCTTCCCGTCCGGGGGCTGCGCCGGCGGAACCGTCCACCTCCACGACGAATACGTCTCGCCGAGCTGCAGCACCACCAGCTGCGGCTCGGCCGGCGTGCCGACATCGCCCACCCAGCCGCCAAAGACGACGATGGAGGCGCCGTCCTCGGCCAGCACCGCCGTGTGGCCCGACCGGCTCTCCACTTCCGGCACGGGCACGGCGGCCCAGTTGAGTACCTGACTGTTGTCGTCGCGAGGCGCATGGAGCGCGGCGGCCCTCGACGACGATGACGATGACGACGAATCCGGGGCCCCTATGTCAATGTACGACCAAGTCTGGTCCGGCAGGTTCCACACGGCCGCCGTGCTCATGTTGATAAAGGCCTGCTGCGTGTGCCCGCCCAGCAGGACGAACCCGGCCTGCTGCGTCACGGACCCCGACATGTTGGTCGTCGAGGCAGGGAGCTCCGTGAGGGTGAAGCCGGCGAGGGGGGTGCGTGGGCCGCCGCCGCCGCCGGCTTCCGACGAAGCCGCGGCATCCACGACGCCGAGCGAGTATGCCGCCGCCTTGTCGGCGGACCGGGCCTTTTCCGGGGCCAGGCTCAGCATCGTGGTCGTGTAGTTGGCGCCGGACTGCCAGCCGGTCGGGTCGGTCCCCGGCGCGAGGCACACGCCGCCGTAGGTGTAGATGGTGGGCTGGTCCATGGTCGGCGCCAGCCTGGACGAGAACGCCAAGGTGCCGCCCAAGAAGTACGGCCCGCGCCGAGGCACTTGATACGCCGGGCTCCTCCTCCTCGTCATCGTGCCCTTGCGCCATGCGCTGCCGCCGCCTTTTGCTCCCATCTGGGTCGAGTAGCTCCATAACGAGCCCGTCGTGCCGTCGCACGCCCCCGAAAGCACCAACACCGACCCATTGCTCGTCCGGACCGCCCCGAAAGCAGTCGTCGCCGGCTCGTCCTTGAGGAAGGGCAACTCGGTCGTGATGGGCGCCAGCTGCCGCGCATTATCCGCCGCCACCGTGTCCGAGTAGTCGAGCGCCGAGAAGCGAACGCTTCCGCCGTCCGTCTGCGAAAAGACGTAGGCAAGGTCCGCTCCGTCGCATGTCGATTCGTCCCAGCAGGCGGCCGGCATGAGGATCTGCGTGGGCACGTAGGGGAAGACGTGTGCCGCCGCCACGGGCAGCTGCATCGTGGCGAATCCGAGAGCGGCGGCGCTGGCGGCGGCAGCGGCAGCGGCAGCAGCAGGAGCGCTCCTGTGCCGCCGTGGTCTGCGCATGTTTCTTTGCTCCTTCTTCTTCTTCTTCTTCTTCTTCTTGTCGTTTCTCGGACGAGCCGCTCGCGCGCCAGGCTTTTTCCTCCTCTCCCGTAGCCCGCTCCTTCTCGATCGTGGATACGGTTACGGTCTCTCTTGGCCGTGACCCTTCGCTCAAGTCATCACTTGCCGTGCCGTGCCGTGTCGTGCCTGCCAAACCGGCCTGTATGGGACTTGGTGATTAGACAACTTGGAAAGGCGAGAGCCAGCGCAAGAAAAGTGAAGCCGTCACGTTGAAAAAAGCCGAGGCTATTCTGTGAATCCCCCCAAGCGGAAGCAAAAGCGTCTGCGGATGGGGAATCAATATGCGACGACGACAAAAAAAAAGTATTCTATTACAAAGACTGACGCAGGCAGAAAGCTGTTCGTTTCCCAACCGGGATCCGTCTGGCACAGCATGTACAATTGATGCCTGGCAGTAAACAAGGGAGTAAACAAAGAAAACACGCCAAAGTTCGCATGTCCAGTCGAAAACAATACTACATGCATGGACCGTGTCCGGCCGACAGAAGACAAGGTTCAAGCCTCACCGCGCGATCAGATGTCATGCAAATGGAAGAAACTTTTGCCTAAGGTAGTAGTAGTATGTATACTATGTACCATTCGTTGTGCATGCATGCGGCCAATTGTCCAATGTCGCGGCGCATTGGCCACGAGCTGGGGGGAGGGGTTGTCCGTGGCGCCGGTTGCCAGGGAAACGACCCGACGATGGCCCCCACATCGCGCACTGAGCAGTCTAGAACATGGACCCGCTTGACCCGCTTGACCCGCTTCTACTTGCACTGTCGAGTGCCCTTCCCCCATGGGACTGCCTACCCGAGACCTATTACACAGGTAGTGAAAAAGAATATGTGTTATGTGTTCCCTGAACATCTGCATTTTGCCCGACATTCGTCCAGGCTTACATTCAAGCAATCGACCAACTCTTCACCAAAAGAAGTCATTCTGCACACCGGAATCACATAACACTTCATTCTCCATTCGTCTCATTATGATCAAACACTCATCGTAGCGACACTTTCCTTGACGCACGTACCTCATCCCGTCTGACTAGATCCTTCTTCCCTCATAAAGCCTAGACCTACTTCTCATTCTCCTCGTAATCACACAGCCACGTCCTCACAAGTGCCAACGCGCCACTTCCCCGAAAGCTTTCCCGAGCAGAGACTACCAAATTATCCAACCATACCGGGTATCGGGTATCAACTCCAGTCCATTTCATTTTGATCCGCATTAGTAGTCGCCCATTAGTAGTAGGCCTTCTCGCGATAGATAGGAGGAAGATTCTCCTCGTTGCTCAGATCCTCCATCCATACCGGGTTGTTCTTTTCGTCCAGTCGAGCTCCCTTGTCACTGATAAGGATGACTTTGCTCGTAAGCGCAATCTCGTGCTTTGAAACGCCGAGGGGGTCTTCGGGGACCCATAGAACGGGCGGCTCGCTGTTGACCGAGGGAGGGAAGTAGGCGTCGCTCTCGATGACTTCGCCAGAGGTCTGCAGGTGAGCAAAGTTGATGTCCTCCTCCTGGGGGACCATGTGGCGCAGCGTCGTGTAGTCGGAGAACAACCAGGGCTTGAGGAATCGAGTGAACATGTTGCCCTGCTTCTTCTCGGCACCATAGTCGGTTCCGTTCAAGACTTGCTTCTCGCCGTCCGTGCCATTGGCGGTCCCGGCGCCGGCGCCTTGAGCCTGGAAGATGGCTTCCTGGGTCTCCAGTGTCCTTGGCAGACCATGGAGAAGAGGGCTGATGCTTCGGCTAAATGTGATGTGGTACAGAATGGTGAAGACGAGGAAGACTGCCATCAGCGCGGCCGGACCTGGCGCCTTGACAACGGAGAACAGTCCAACCATGACAATCTCGCCGATGTAGATGCCCGTGAACAACTGTTTCATGGCGCGAGGATAGATCAGACCGTGGGTGTCTACCGCGGTGTCAGACACGAACAGAATGTTGTATCGGAAGGCGAGGTAGAAGAGGAACAGTCCCAAGGTCGACCAGAAAAGCATGAGAGGAGCAATGACGGAGTAAATGATGCCTGTAAATCAAGGTGGAGGAATTGTTAGCCCACTCAATCATGATTCTCATTTTGTTGCTAATGCCAGGCCGGTGACGAGTCAGACTTACTGATGCAGACCATGTTGGTGTAAACAGGGAGCAGACTGCCCCAGAGAATGGCAGACAAGGTAGTCCATTTTGTGTACTTGGCACGAGGCGTGCTGGCGAGAAACTTGTACAGAATTCTGAAGATGAAGAGCCCAACAACCTGCGTAACAGTGCTGGTCGCAACAGAGATGCCCTGCACAATGAAATACGAAATGTAGAAGTTGGACGTCGTCGGCAGAGTATTTCCCAAGAGAGAAAAGACCATGCCGGGATTTTGAGCAATCTTGATGATGGCTCCAGTTGCGGCGTCGGCAATAGATCGCCACAGAAATACTTGGACAACCTGGAACACGAAGTACGAGTTTTGGGTGAACAGCTCGGCCTCGCTGTTCGTCTTGCAACCAGCAACCTTGGCCAGTGCGCGCATGATGACGGGGACAAGGGACATCAAGATGGCAAGAGCAACAGATGGCAGAAGTCCGGAAATGAGGCCCAAGATTTTCTAGTTCAGAGAAAAACACATAGTCAGTGCGCCACTCACCGATTCACAACATTCCAGATGGCAGTGCGGAGGGCGATGGGCACGACAGTGCAAAGAAGCAAATTGAAAACATACCGCGGGGATGCTTGCAATCCAGGTAAGACCTGGCAGAGTTTGCAGGAAAGTAACCTTGGAAATAATGGCGACAATGCCGACGGGGATGGCCCAGAATATGACCATGGCGGCGATGATGGCGTAAACGGCATAGCGACGAATGATGAGCTGCCACCACGGAATGGACAGATTCTTCCAGATAACATCCTGCGGCTTGACGCCGATGGCCTTGGGACTCATGTGGAGAGCCTGATGATGTGTGATGACCTGATAAGCAGCCTGTGCGTCGGCCTGGGTGTGGAATTCGACGAAGAGGGAGCCGATCTTGGTGTAGTTGCCATTCTGCTTCCATTCAACCTGCGCTTTCTCGATTTCGGGGATGCTCTTTTCCAACTCGGCCCGACCCCATTCGATGGTGTCCACCTTCTTGCCAAAGAGACCCAGAGGGCCGAGGCGATGAGAAGGGCGCTTGTTGTCGGGCACCCATCTCGAGATGACATTGCCAGTTTCGGCATCCTGCTCCGCACCGCCTTCGTTGCCGCCCTTTTTCAAAGCCTTGGCTCGAGCCTTGTTCACAGCGACGATGAGCTTGACCTCGGCACCCTCGAGCTTCATGGCAACCTTGTCGCGGTCTTCGACCTGCTTGTCCAGCGCCTTGGTGTTGCCAGCAATCCACACATTCTTGACCGCATCGTTAAACATCTGGCGGACCTTGACTTCATCCAGATACTCCTGCGGTACTGAGGTGAAGAGAACAGTTCGAGCCGAGATACGTTTGGCGTAGTGAGGAGTCAACAGATATGCCTGGCGCAGATTGATGTAGTAGATGCACTCGCGGGTGATCATGTACAAGAGGAAGCCATAAACAACCCATCCGACAAAGCAATGGGCGTAGAAGTAGCTGTTCTTGTTGTCCACATTCACGTTGCTGAAAGACAGGATATCCAGCTGGTTTGCGGTGCCGCCGCCTGTGGCGTTGATTGGGAATAGGATCGGCCAGGTGATGCACAAGCTCACCAGACAGATGACAGTGCAGACTTTGAGGTATCGCAGGAACAAGAAGGCGTCGAGTGTCTGGTGAGTGAGCGCGTAGGCGTCGGGAATCCTCCAAAAAGAGCCAAACCAGTTGACCAAGCCGCCTGGCATCTCCGGACTCCGTTCACTGGATCGACCTCAGGTTAGCCTTGTCCAAACCTTTGATGCAAAACGTGCTCACAACCCAGCACGTACCTCCTACCGCCTATGTAGGTACGCGGCGCATAAAACCGCCGCTGAGATCTTCGAAATATCAAGAACAGAGCGATCCATACCAGGGACACGGCGAGTACCGGTCCGAGGGTCAAGATCATGCCTGCAGCGCTGGTTGTCAGTCTCTGATCCATCGTGTGGGCCTCCGGTTTGTGAAACATCTCGCGAGATTCACAGAACAGACGCATCACGTACCCCAAAGCGATTGAGGCTTGTTCTTTTCGTCAGAGGCATTGCTGCCAGCATTCTGGTCTTCCGGGGCATTCTTGTTGATCCAACTGATGAAGGCTCCCATCGTGGGCAGAGAGCAGCTTTGCGCTGCGAACTCGGAATGTGCTGCGGCGGCGTCGTGTGCTGGTCAGTGTCGATGCCGACGGGCAGAACAGATTTTGGAGCTGTGAGCCCAAAAGGGGGGGTCACGAGGGCGGCCCGGCGTACAAGTACCTACGTTTTGGTGTGTTTTGGGCTGCGGTAGGTAATTCTGCGTGTCTCGGATGATCCTGCCTCCCTGAGACCCTCCTGAGTGCCTCCTGAGTCTCCGCAGTCCACTCCACCTGGGTTCAGGCACACGGGCGGCCAGCTGGCTGGCCGCCGAGCTGCTGTGCCCCGGTGGCCACTGCCAACTGACCACTGGTAAGTCAGTTTCAGCCGGCCTAGGTTAGGCGAGGCCGCCAATGGCGTGGTCGATCCACACACGTCATGGACTTGGTTCGTGGGCAGTAGGAGGAAGGAGCGCTCCCTCCGTCATCCACAAGTTCACAACCACAGCCCCCTTGGACGACAACAAACTTGGAAGTTGACAACCCTCGACTGAGAGGAATCATCAATCATCAATCATCAATCATGCGTTCTCGACTCGCGCGCCCTTCTAGAGCAGGGTGTGTACCGCGGGAAAGCCCCCACCGCACGATGCAACTTCAGACTGCCGCCAAAAGTACCGACCCGAGGGGTAAATATGCATATGCAGCGCAGCGTATGAACTATTCTCACCGAGTATGAACGGGTGGCGACAGACTTTCAAGACTGTCTCCCTTATGTATATGTATATATTCTTGTGATGTTATAACCAGGTAAGCAACTTTTACACACTGATATACTTCAATAGAAACCTTGTTTGTTTTCAAGAATAGTCTCCTCGTGGTACGTTTTGAAAATGCATCGCCATGCGTTGACATACTAGGTACGCAGTGGGAACTGGGCAGGACAGGAAGAGCTCCGAAGAAGGGCCCGGGGTGGTTCGACAGGCTGGAGCACTCAACTTGACCTGGATACTGGATGTTGAGATGCCAATCAATTTTCCGAAAGGTGTCAGGCAGCTAGCACTGAGCTGTGAGCACCATGTTGCGCCTAATTACCGAAAATCATCGCTTCTTTGCGGTGGCGCGAAAATTTTTGTGCCAGCCGGTCAAAGGTTCCAAGGGTCCCGGGTTGGAATTGGTCAATGGTGGCTCTCTCAATCCTTGACTGACAGCCTGGTCCAGTGGTTCCTGCCGATTCCCAGGGCACGCAACGGAAATGAGGCCCACTTGTAATAAAGCTCCTCCCGAACACTTTTGAGTTTGCGCCTATGCTCATGTGGCTAGTAGCAGCTATGATACGGGCCGATTGGATGACGCTTGCGTACAGTCCTTTCGACAGAACCATCATTCATCCAACGTTCCATCGACAGTTCATTTGGTTTGTTTGAAGTGGTTCAAGAATAAAATAAACCGGTTCACGTCAAAAGTATATCTTTTGCGCGACACCACGCCAGAGTCTGGATGATTTGATTGGGTCTCGCCAAATCGAGGTGACGGTGCAACGCCACTTGAGCACGGGCAACACAGTCCTGTCATGAACCTCGATCCTTCGACCCGAGCCAATGGTAATACAAACATATCTGGCCAAAACTGTTTCTGCTGCGCTCCTGCTGTAGTGTAATAACGTCCTTGCTTCGGGTGCTGCAGGACCGTTGGCAGTCGATGACAGGCGACGGATTCTTTTCGTCTGTGTGCCAAGAACTCGCTCTGCTTGTCTCAAGCCCGGAATTTATACTTTGAAACGACTCGTTGCGAACCTACGTAGATGGACACAAGCTCGTTTGCGGGCTGTCAAGTGAAATAGGGCGCCCGCGGCACGAACCTTGTTCTCCCCTTGCAAACTGGCAATCGCCAACCACGCTTCCGTTGAAAGCAGTGACGAAGTCGACATGTCTCATCTGATATCAGCGCACATGAATAGGAGTCTACACTCGTCGAGAATTTCAACATCGTGTTCAATGCTTTGCCCTACCCCAATCCACCCAACACCTCGCGCAGGTGAATTACTGGGAAGAAGGGTCCCCGCGACACCGGTCCTTCTTCCGGCGATGAAGGTTTTCTCGCGACTCTGCATGGTCTTGGACGGGGTAGATCTGTACAGGGCGCCAAGAGTCTTCCAAATTTCTGATAAATGAATAGCGTAGGAATGTGTTTGAAAACCCCGGCAGCTAGCCTGGCTCGCAGCTTTGAATGACCTCATCGACGTGTCCACACCCTTCTTGCAAACTACAGGACTGCCGCCATCAGCCGCGACGCTGGCCGTCTGGTCTTGGACTCCAATGATGTCTGGGTCCGTGGTGACGCCTACAATGACGTGTCTGGTCAGGGTAAGGAAAGCGAAAAAAGGAGGGGTTTTCCGCGATGGGGGAGATGGGAAGCAGCTAGGTCGATCGTTTTGGTCTCTATGCCTGCACCGTCATCCGAAGCCCTGGACTTTGTTGATGGTCGTGACGTTTCGTCGCCATTGCGGAGACTGCATCCGCTTCTGCCATCGCCGCAGTTCACACGCCAGGCATCCCCTCCAGATCTATCTTGGGGGCCATAACCCCCAAGACCGCTCGACTTAGCAGCGTCGTATATCAACGGCAATGGCAACAACGTTTGCGAGTGCCCGGACCCAAACTTGTACAGCAACAACAACAGCGAGGTGTGATGTCATGGGAGCTGCGAAGAGAAGACCTTTGATCAAGACCAGAGCAGACGCAGGACCATCAAGGCTCATCCTGGCCTGTCTGTCTAGGCAGAATATCTCGCAGTCTCTGCTGCTTGGCCGGAAGTGGAAGGGGCATCAACCATCTCGCGCACTACTAGAGATGCCATCGGAGAGATGGACGGCATTTGCTCTCAAGCCGGGTCCAAAAATATATCGACAATCGCGGGGGTTCATGTTGCCAAGACATCCGTAGGACTTGAAAGAGGCAAAAAGCCAAGAAGCCAAGAAGCCAAGAAGCTGAAAAAAAAAAAAAGAAAAAAGAAAAAACTAATCAAGAGACTCATAGTTGCGCTGGCGCACTTGGCCAGACCCTGCTTACAAGCATATTCGCGAACCCCCTTATTTTTATCGCAATACTCGATTACCCGCGCGCATGTGGCGATCCATTGTGCGACGCCACGTACCATTTGCGACCTTTTCCCCCTCCCAACGACAATAGCGCTCGAATGCGCCGCGCGTTCGGGACGCCAGTGAATGAATGGACTCTCAATCGCCGCTCGCGAGGACGATTCGGGGACTCCATCCACAATGCCTCACTGGACTGGCTGCCCGCCCGTGGCGGCGGCGCCTTTCATGTCGCGCCAGCTCGCGCCCTTCGTTCCTCCTGGATCAACATGTTCGCGCGGCATCCAGAGTCTGTCCTCGCGTGCCGAGGCCAGGAATCCATGGCTGGCACATGGCCAGCTTCGAGATTGCAACTTCTGCTCGCGCCTGTGCGGAGTGAATCGATATGAGACGACGGACGTGTGCCTCGTTGCCTATGGCCTATGGGCGATGAGGCCAAGGTCCATGTGGTGGCGCCACATTTTGGAAAAGGTACTACGTTTTGCCTGTCTCTTGGCAGTCGGTTGTCGGTCGTCTGTCTGCTGTCCGTCTGCTGTCTGCTGTCTGTCGTCTGTCCCTGCTTGCCGAGTTTGCTGCCACTCGGCCTTGACTCAATCTGGCTGGCTGTCTTTGGCTTCATCCTCTGTGCTCCCCTTGCCTGTCCCCAACCATGCTCGGTGGCCGCTGCGCGGACCAGCAACCTTGTGAGTTGTTGGTCATGTCTTGGGATTGGCCAGGAGCACCAAAAAGTCCAACTAACCAAGTGTGTTTGCTGCCAACAGAAGCCTGCACCCAGGACCACAACGGCAGTGGCGCCGTGTTCATGAACCGACGCCGCCATCTTTCCTGCCAAAAATCTTTTGACATGAACAAACATTGTCTCGCCCAAGCATATGGTGTCCCCCAGGTGGCGTCAAACATTCTCCACGCCGAGGTAACTCGGGTGGCGGACAGGACCGCCCCATTGTGTGTACAATACGGCTGGCTTTTCAAATCTCGCTGGAATCGCTGCAGCTCCTGTATGGTACTCGTCGACATGATGTCGACGACATCTACCTCGCCGACCTGACAAGGTTGTGGGAGAGCGAGCACGGCCCGGCGATTTCCGAAAGACGGATGATTACGCATCTTTTGACAGGAAAAGAGAGTATCAAGGCCCATGCAGGGCCCAGGGTTGTTGGCCATCTGTGCCTTGACAGCGGACGGCTCTGGCCAAGCGCCGTCTGCTGATCCGGCACCTTGTCATGCCAAGCAGGCAGGGGAGGCGGAAGGGGGGGGGGGGGGGGGGGGGGGGGGGGGGGGGGGGGGGGGGGGGGTGTTCAAGAAGTGGCTGGCCTCGGCCATATCCCCCACACTGCTCTTTGCCAATATTAAGGAACAATATCGCCCGGATGCATACTACGCGGGGAAGGAAAAAGAAGTAGCCAAGGAAGAACAGGAAAGACGTACCGTACCAGAAGGGGTAGGTAGGTACATCTGCAGACTCGAGCCTGGCTGCGACAGATGGCGAGATATCAATCTGTACGACAAGCCCGATGTGACGAAGCCACCCAAACACGACCTCTTAGCCCTGTGAATGGTCGGCAAGTCACAAGCGTACTTTAGGAACGACCGGGGCTAGATCTCAGGTCTCTTTATACTGATGTAAAAAAAAGGTTGGAGCCGTGCTCGGTAGAGTTACTCCCCTCCCGTATTGATGGGGTACATGATACGTTCAAGGCTATTGTCGTGGTTTACTAGCCCGGAAAATACTAGCCCGGAAATAGTCTGGCCTGACGGCAGTTTGATCTTAAAGATGTGCTTTCCACCGCCATTGGGCTGGGGCTGAAAACTGGAAACTTGAGAAGAAAAAACAAAGGGGGGGGAGAGAGAGAGAGAGAGAGAGAGAGAGAGAAGGTCTGGTAGGGCTACGAACAATACCAAGCCAAAAAGAAAAAAAAAAATGCGGTGGCGCCGATCCTGGTGAAATCCACGTGGAGCCTCGATTGATCAAAGTCACCAAAGAGCACGCACCAAGGCCGCCGCGGGGGGGGGGCAAAGGGGGCACAGATCGAATAAAGGTCGACGCATGCCGCTGGGCGAAGTCGGAGGTTATATCGGTGCAAGACACCAGCCCAGCCAACGAACCTAGAAATCACATCATTATCCTTTTTTTTCTTTCTCTTTTTTTTTTTTTTCCCCTAATAATTTGCTCTTCTCCTTCACACCAGACCAGAACATTTACTTTTCGCCAAACAGCCTGGCGGAAGAGGTGGCAGCGAGAAGTTGAACAGAAGCACTCCGTTTGGGCCAGAGCAGAGAGGACATTTATTTTGACGAGTTGGACTAATTCTCCGGGGAGGGCGTTTTTTGAAGCCCTTTTTTTTTTTCTTCTTACTTTATTTTCACCTCGCCTCTCCATTCCATACATCCCTAGGATGCTGCTGTCGAGTCACGGCGCAACCTCATCCACCAGTGCCAGCCTCTTTTTGTTGTACGCAGCCATCTGTCTCATCATTCACAAGGGCAAGATGAGGACGGTGTTTTCGGGCCAGGGCCAGGGCCAGGGCCAGGGCCAGGGCCAGGGCCGGGCGGGGTCGAGCTCGCCTCGTGGCAAGACCGGGAGGGAGGAGGAGGAGGAGGTTGTGGTGAGGGAACAGGTCGTTGAGGATGGCCCGCGTCTGGCCCCTTCCGAGCCCGAAGCCGAGGATGACCAGCCGGCGGCCGAACCACGCACCCAACCGACGAGGGGCCACAAGACTCGGCAACGGGACGCGCCGATTCCGCCTCGGAAACAACAGCAACCGCAGCAATGCCACCGTCCACGACCCTCCCAACAGCATCGACCGTCCCTGTCCATCTTCCACCCGCGCCCCCTCGAGGAGATATACGCCGAGCAGGCGTACCTCAGCCTGACTCTGCAGTCTCACACCAGCAGGCTGAGCAGCCTGATCAGCACGTACCACAAGGTCGAGCAGGACTCAATACACGGCGAGTGCCGAAAGGTGAAGAGGCGGGCCCGCAGGCAGGTCGGCATCCTGCGCGGCCAGATCAAGCACGCCGCCGAGCAGGAAAAGACCATCTTTGTGCGCCTCAGCGACCTGCTCGTCGAGGCGAAGAGCCGGGAGATGCTGGACCTGGCTCGACAGCACTCGTCCACCGGGCGGTGCTTGGGTCGTCCCGACGGGCACTCGGCACGGCCGTCCATGTCCGAGTCACGCCTCAACGGCGCGACGGCGGAATTCATACCCCGGAAGGGGTCCATGCGGGATCAGAGGGCGGATAGCGGTGTAGGCGTGTTCCCCGACAGCGACTACGAGGCAGGTGACGGCGACGGGGTCGGGGCCGGGGTCGGGGCCGGAGCGGAGGAAACAGGCGACTGCGAGGTGAGTCCTCTTACCAAGGGGGCGTCTCTCGATGCCGTCCCGAGACGGGGTCCGGAGCCACAGGACCGGGGGGGCCTCGCTACCGGGGACTTGGCCTTCGATGCGCTCGTGCTGCGCCGACAGGTCAGCATGCCCAACATGGGGACCTCTTTTCCGGCTTAGTTCTCGGCCTCGTCTTCTACCTCGGTATCTGCCTAGTACCTACTATCTAGGCACGTAGTAGGTATCTATCTACCAGCTACTGTGTAGGTAGGTACCTATTATATCGCCCGCAGCAACGACTCCTCGTCAAATCGGCAACCGCACAACAGCAACAACAACCACTACTATCACAACAGCTGCACGTACCACCAAAAAAATAATCCAAATTTTCAAAAGAAAAAAAAAAGAAACAAAGAAACAAAGGCAAGAGCGGCCGCATGAAGAAAATAGAAGCCGCAAAAAAAAAAAAAAAAAAAAAAAAAAAAAAAGACTCCACCACAAACAACTTTTTCTTTGGAAATGAGCGTCGTTAAAACGTCAATTTTGAGGTTGACTCTGTCATGACGGAGCGGGCATGCACCCGGCAAGTGTCTTGTCTTTGGTGTATGTATGTGTGTGTGTGTTTTCTTCTTCCTCTTCTCCTTCTTCTTCTTCTTCCTCTTTTTGTCGATTTTCAAAATAATTGCTGTATCCAGTCTATGTGATATCATGTTATAGCAGAGGCGGCGGCGCCGGGGGGGGGGGGGGGGGTTACAAAAATAAAAGCAAAAACAGGCAAAAACAATGAAATAACACCCCAGCTCCGTACTTGAGCAGCCCGCACTCCGCTCCAGCTCCAAATCTCCCATCTACCCTCCTTTCTTTCTTCTTCCCGTCCATCAGGAAAACTCGCCAAACTGGCCGTCATCGAAGCCCAGTTCCTTCAGAGACCGCCTCTTGCGCTTCACGTCCCCCGCACTCGAGAGCGGTGGCGGTGGCGGCGGCAGAGCAAACGCCTGCAGCGGCTTCGAGGTTCTCGCCCCGTCGTCATGACCCTTTTCCTGGTCCTGGTCCTGGTCCTGGTCCTGGTCCTGGTCCTGCTCTTGTTCCTGGTCCTGCTCTTGTTCCTGCTCCCTCCTCCTCCTCCCAACAATCTTGTTCCCGAGATTCACGGTAATCGTCTGGCCCTCCTTGAGGCTGTAGTCCCTGCCCGCCGCCGCCGCAGCCGCAGCACCACCATTCCTCCTCCTCTCCTCCTCCCCCTCCCAGGCCCCGTTCCTCCCCTGGCCCCCCATGCCCAGCGCCCGCCTCGCCTCCTCCAGCGCGACGGCCAGATCAAAGGCCTCGGACCGGTCCTCGAAGCCGATCCCCAGCGTGGCCTTCCTGCCCAGCGGATCCCGCACCGTCAGCGCAAAGAAGCGGCTGCTGTCCAGGACCGGCTCCACCACCCCGGCGTCGGTGTAGGGCGCGGCGGCAAAGAGCTGCCCCGTCGAGGGGTCCTCGAGCACGACGTCGACCTTGGGGTCGGCGGGCGGGGCGCACGTCTCGACGACGCGCACCCGCGCCGTGAAGATGTGCCGCGCCGGGTCGGCCGTCCACGCGGAGGCGCTGTGGCCCTTGACGGAGGTCAGGGGCGGGATGTTGTACACGTGGAGGTTGTTGGCGATGAAGAGGATGCGCTGGATCGCGTCGGCGGGGAGGGGCTGGCTGGTGGAGGGGTCGACGAGGGCCATTTGTGCGGCTTGTGGATGGAACGGAGGTGCGTTTTTGTCAGAGGGAGGTGAGGGTATGGGCACGGTGAAGCTGTGACGGGGTTCGCATGTAGTTGTAGTTTCGTCGGCAAACGAGCCGTGGCTGGAGACTTGGGGGCTGGAGACATGGAGGCAGGAGACACGGAGGCTTTGTGCATTGGAGACAGCCGAGCGCGGCAGTCGCGCCGGGGCCCGGGGTTTCCATGTCGGGCTAGCTCTGCCCCTCTTCAGCCCCTCTTCAGCCCCACCTTACCCTGCATAGTGCCCCGCTGTCATGCATCAATCACTGCAGTTCCCAAAGTTTTTTGACTCACCACACGCCGAGACTGCATTGCATCATCATCATCCTCCATTTCTTTTTCCTTCTCCTCGCCCTCACCTCGCAGCCACCTCATATGCCAAGCTAACTCAAATAAAGATAAAGAAACGAAGAAACGAAGAATTAAAAAAAAAAAAAAGAGAACAAAAAAAAAAGAAAGCCAAATGTCAGACGCTACTTTGGCAGCTCGTATGTCCCGTCCCCTCTGCCCTCTCCTTCCCCCAAACCCAAGCCGCATCGATGCGCATCTCGCTGCTGACCGCCCTCGACACAGCCATCCCGACGGGAGAATTGCCCATGCGCAGGCCCAGCATCTCGGCCAACAATTTCGAGTCTGTCCCTCCTTCCATGTTGCCGAAAGAAACACACACACACACACACAAGTGGTGGGGGAAACAAAAAAAATATGAAAAAAGGAAAAGAAGAAGAAGAAAACAAAACAAGGGAAACCCACACTCATCAAATCAACCCCGCCACAGCATCGTAGCCACATACCGCGACCTGCTCGCCTCAGACCCCGACCTGACGAAACCCGTCGCCGCCATCGAGTCCCTCATCGCGCTCCTCAACACGGTCCCCTTCACCACCGTCTTCGAGACGCTCGACACGATCAAGGCGCACTCGGACCGCCTCAAGGCCTCGGTCGCCAACCCCGTGCCCCTCTCCGCCGGCACAGACCTCTTCCTCCAGTATCTCGTCTCCGCGCTTAAGCAGCAGGCCGGCGGCGGCGGCAGCGGCCACAGCTTCGACGCCGTCCGCCAGCACCTCCTCCGCAACGGCCGCCTCTTTGCGCAACGAGCCATCGCCGCCAGAAACGGCATCGCAGAAGCAGGCTGGCGCTTCGTCGGCGAGGGCAAGTGCGTGCTCACCCACGGCGCGTCCAGGTCCGTCATCGGCCTGCTGGCCTGCGCGGCCCAGAAGCTCCGGGGCAAGAAGCTCTTCCGGGTCGTCTACGTGCGGGACGAGGCGCGGGCGCGGGAGAGCGACGCCGTCGTCCGGGAGCTGCGCGCCATGGGCATCCCCGTCGCCGAGATTGCCCAGGCGGCCGTCGGCCACGTCCTGGGCCTGCTGCGCCAGGTCAACATGGTGATTGTCGGCGCCGAGGCCGTCACCCAGAACGGGGGCATCATCTCCAGGATCGGCACCTTCCAGCTCGCCCAGCTGGCCGAGCGCGTCAAGATTCCCTTCTACGTCGCCGCCGAGACGCACAAGTTTGCGCGCAAGTTCCCGCTGGACCAGCGCGATCTCGGCTTCCAGCAGCAGATGCTGGACTTCAGCACCGACACCCAGAGCAAGCAGCCGCAGGACGCCGTCGATTATACCGTAAATTTCCCCCTCCTCCTTCATTTTTCTCGTGTACTATCCAAAGAAAACCCTACCTAACCCCCCATAAAAAAATGCAATCAAGCCACCAAACCTCATCTCCAACCTCATCACCGAAAACGGCGTCCACCTTCCCGGCTACGTCTTCGAGCAACTTCTCGACATATACGGCAGTCTTACGTAAATTACGTGGGCGTGGGCGGAAGAAGTGAAGAAGTAAACGTAATGGGCTGGGCTGGACTGGACTGGGCTGTCAAGGTATTTGGTTGTTTTTTTATTTTTAGTTTTATATTTTCTTGGAAGAATGAGAATTCGGCGGGCGGGTGTAGAGATGCCTACTCCAGTCAGGCAAGACGACACCCATCATTCACTCAACGCATTCTACGGCCCATATCGGATGCAGTCCGAAAAATAAAAAGATGAATACAGAGATGTCATGTCACATGACTAACCCAAAAATGAAAGAACAAAAGAAAGAATGAACGGAATACACAAAAGTCGTCCATCGAGATGGACACGCGTCCGCCGTACTGGCTCAGGCCCAAAATGCGGACAGCGCTAGGCGCTTGGCGCAGGGGGAAATTGTCTTCACGATGCTCACGATACAAAAAAGAACATGCCTTTCTGCCGTGTGGCAGGCGTCAAGGACATCAATTGTAGCGCGGGGGCAATGACTGAATGTTGTTTGGGCCGAAATGACTGTGTTTTAACTATGCCTTTTTCTGTCTCTTATAAGTATCTAGGTAGGGACAGTGACTTTTTTTTTTTTTTTTAGGAAAAAAAAAGGAGGAAGAAAGGGAGTGGAACGAGAGAGAAGGAAATTCGACTTTCCCATCATTTATACAGAGAGACTGTTCCCCCAGTGCTGTCCCCGCCCGCGCACACAACATGTAACAATCTGTTCATTTCCTGGACCGTCCCCCTTCCCCCAAGTCGAAACCCCTCGCAAGTCCTCACACATCCCTCACCAGCCTCGCCCCAGCCCACGCATACGGATAATTCCTCTGGTACCAATTCACAAAGCTCGTGCGCCCCGCAATCCTCGGATGCGTAGCCCACGAGCCCCCCAAGACAACATTGTGCTTGTCGTCAAAGAAATCCGCCGTGTAGGCAGGGTAAAGCCCCATGGGGCGGAACCCCTCGTGGGGTCGCAACACAGACGAAGTCCACTCCCAGACACCCCCCATGGAGGACTGCCCGGCGAGCGTGCCCCCCCTCGAAGTCACTGGCACGGGGTGCCAGTGCTTGAAGCCGACGTTCAGGCCGGCCAGGTCGATGAACAGCGGCGTGTCCTCGACCCCACAGGACCGCTGCTCATCAGGTGGTGTTTCCTCGACGCCGTTGTTCACAAGGTGGCCGTTCACAGCGGGCACTTTCTTGACAAGGGTATTTCCCGTGGCGAGCTGGGTTTGGGACTCCACGAAGGCGTAGATGCTGCGTGCTTCTTCCAGAGTCGGGATGCGGCCGCCCATCCAGATTGCGCAGCCGGCGAGTTCGTCGTAAGAGGCTTGGACGGGCCAGTCGAGCGCTTGACGGAGTGGGATGAGGCCGTACATTGTGCGGATGGACTTGTCTTGAAGAAAGGAGGAAGGTAGAGCGGTGAGGATATTGTTGTGGTGGTCGTCGGGGTGGGATGTGTCATTTGTGAGGCAGGGGGGCGAGGAGGACCAGGAGGCGGGGAGCTTGGAGGAGTTGGTGCTGTAAATGTACATGGCATACTATGTCAAGTTAGTTTTTCTTTTTTTTTTTTGGGTTGCAATCACAAGTGAGGTAGGCAATCAGGGCGTGGGCGTGGATGAGGAAGACAGCCCACTTACCTCTCCATTCGTAATAGGTCGACCCTGTGCCTGAAACGCATGGACTTTGACTTTTCGCTTCGGCTTCTCGTTATCCCTACAAATACGATTAGAATAGTAACAGCATAAACCAGTAGGAGGCTCCATGACAGAGAGGTAAAAGGCAACGTCGTTGGCATCGTACCATCCGAAATGGACATCTTCGTCTCCATCCTCCGGATCATCCATCCCCAGAGTAATAACCTGCTCCGGAACATCAAACCATTCATTCGGCACGCGAGCCTCAAACGCCTTCTTGGCCATTCTCTCAAAGTTAGGAACACCCGTTTGCGGTGGTGGCAAGGTCTTATCGCTCTGCAGCATCATGTACAGCAGCGTCTC
Source organism: Claviceps citrina (assembly GCA_018360365.1). NCBI lineage: Eukaryota > Fungi > Ascomycota > Sordariomycetes > Hypocreales > Clavicipitaceae > Claviceps > Claviceps citrina. The sequence goes on along the minus strand of SRQA01000407.1, from coordinate 4,639 downwards.
GAGATGCATTGCCTCATGCTCAAAGGCCACCCAGATCGCCCTAGCTACTTTCCGGGGAATCGCGCGCACACCATGCTCATAAATCTGCATCAGCCGAGCACGCACACGGCCTTGGTAAGCGGATATTTCGTCCACGGGCGGCCACTCATCTGGAACCTCGGAGTGATCGTGGCATTTCTCGGGGTTGTCGACGTCCGGGTCGACGCCTCGCTCGAATATGGCATGGTAGGAAGCTGGGTCAGTGGGAGCGCAGGCGGTCGTCTTTGTAAGCTGGATGTCGAGAAAAGTTGGGATATGACCGAGGTAGAAGATGCATGCGTTGCGGAGCTTGATTGGCTTCTCGGTGAGTTCCTGCTTCGGCAGCATGCCCCTCGTGACGGTGTCCCAGGCGAACCAGAGGGTCCGCCAGTCGGCAAGGGAAGGGATGCTGTTGGCGGCGTAGAGGGAGGGGGCTTTGCTAAAGGGCAGGTCTGCTCTCTGAAGCATATGAAGGCCTGGAGGCGGATGGATGTCTCAGTAGGAAATATAGTGTACAGAAAATGACTTTGCTTGAAGGCGTCCACGACACTACGTACCGTACTCCTCGTTTCGGGTCCAGGCCTCAATGTTCCGAAGGCCAGCGTGTCTCCATAGGTTTTCGGCGTCAGTCTTGGAGTATTTTAGGCTCTGTTCGATTTGGATGCGTTCGTGGGCTTTCACCACGGACCCCAAGACGGTGACGTCCTTGAGCGGGGAAAGAAAGGCCTGATGGCGCCCGCCTTCGTCATCGTAGACATACTCGCCGATGACGCGCCAGTCAGGGACATGAAATATTTCCTCGCCGTAGATGCTGTTGGCGTTTGTGAGCCCGTTGAGGATGAATCTTGACATTGTTAGTGACACATGCATGGCTTTCAGGGGTTAGGGTAGTTTAGTCTTACTGGTGGGTTACGCCGTGGCTGTCTAGTCATTGCTTGATGAGCAGATGATTTTCCGTACGAGGTATTAGGGTAGAGTGCACTGCAGCCTTACCGTTATATGCATGACTGTGAGTGTATGAGTAAAGGTTTTCTACAACAGAGCATAGATGTGTTGGCATTTTATACAAGACGTACTATATCTTGTCCGGATTCCCACACGAGTCCAACCCGACGATCATGCTGTCATCGGGCTTCAAAACATCCGCGTAGGATTGCAGGAATTCGGCAGCCTCATCTCGCTGGAAATTTCCTGGGAATCAGACGCATAAGCCACCGTGGTGCGGCTTCGAACAAGAGAAAAGTCGATGAACGAGTCCAGCACTCACCAATACTCGAGCCCAAGTGGAGAATGCATTTAGACCTGTCCACAATGGCAGGCTGCTTCAGCCATGTCACGCCATCGTCGTAGGTTCCCAGAAGACCATGGCAAGAAACATGCTCGAAGTGGGGAAGATGGCCGAGGGTACGCTCTAGTTCCGTCTGCGACAGATCGAGAGCATAGTAATCGATGGTTTTGTGGGCATCTTCAAAAGCTCGGAGGAGGTGAAAGACTTTGCGGAGGTTTCTACGCGTGGTGTAAGTTGGACAACAATCGTTATCAATGTCCGATTGGCAGAAAAAGGATTTATTCGGCCATCACAGCAACAGAGAGCACACGGGGTAAGGAGTAAGGAGATGATTTAATGCTAACAAAAGAAATAGAGAGTCAAGGAAATAAGGTAGGTTACGGATAAAACAATGGACCAAGACAGAAGACAAAAGGAGGCGGGGGGGCGCATTCGAGCGATACTCACCCACTCCCCAGTTCAATTAGCATGGAGCCATCGGGAATCTTGGTCGCAATCTCGGCCGAATGCTTCTCCAGGAGTTCAATTTCGTAACCGGTCAAGTAATACTCGTCCAGAAACGTAATCTGGCCAAGTATGCGAGTTAGAGCGACAGCAAGTGCGACAAAGTTTCAACGGTCTCGTACAGTCTCAAACAGCACCAGCCCCGTCTCATCGTACAGCAGCAGGGTAGGCAGCCTGCGGGGGCCGCCGTCGGGGGGGTCAAACGACGAGACCAGCGCATCTTTGAGGTTGAAATCGACCTTGTTACTGCGAATGTCGATAACATCCTTTGTTTGCGCGCGAGGTCTCGAGGTAGGTTTTGAGTCCAGGCCAATGGAGAGCTGCTCGTGCTCGGGGGGGCGCTGCTTGGCGAGTGACGACGTCGTCTGGAGGCACTGCTTGACGGCGGGCATTGTTGCAGAGACGGTGCAGAGGCGCTGTTGAAAGAAGCGGGAGAAGTTGGCTGTCAGCTTTCGTTTGATCCTATCTCACTTGTTGGCGGGCGAGAGCAGCGGTTGGGAAGAAGGGTTGATATAGCTGGATCGTCAGGAACAAGCAGGAAGAATGAATGGGCGGGCGGAAAAAGTGGGAGGGCAGGACCACGACGTAACATGGCATTTCCATTCACATCATTCATGACACTTTTCTCTGTACCTGTCGCCCCTTTCGGCAAACAAGCTCCAGGGCCAATGACATGTTGGCCATGGGATCCAATCCAGAGCCAGGGCGGCACAGAGTGTCAGACGAGTGTCGATGAGTGGGCGACCGGGCGGGGTCGGTGGCGGCCGCGACGAACTTTGGTGGAGGTGCTGTGGCATCGCGAAGCCAAGTATTAGGTAGTAGCCAAGTATGTAGTAGTATGTAGTGGTAAGTAGTAGTAAGTCGTGTTGTATCTCGACCTCTCGACTGCATGTGCTGGCCCATCGAGGTGGGCGTCCTGGTGGAAAACGAAACGTGGACGCTGGGCGGGGACGGGCACGGCGGCTTTGGCGGGAGGAGCTGGAGCCGTGGCTTCAGACGTCGTCATGGTGCAAGTCATATGTGGTCATGCCAAGACCTTGCGGGTACGGCGGACTATAGCTCACACTAGCTCAAAACGTTTTACGGATCGTAAATTCAATGCACAGACCCCTATAGGGCGTGTCGGGTCTTTTGGGTATTGTCATAGAGAATGTCACGTGACCTGCACCTATTAGCGCACGGACCCACTTACAATTCCTTGTAAAAAAAACACCTTATACCTAGGCTTCTTTCCTTCTTTTTTTCCTCTTATATTACCTTTAAAAGTAAGAAAACCTAGCATAACCTGTTTGCATTAATTCTTGCGTTTTCTAGCCTTTGCGCGCTCTTTATAGCGTTTAAAATGCCTTATTTTGTATTTACACATTTCTTGCGGACTGTGTAGTATAGAGTAGGGCAACAATAGGCGTCTACATGGAGCTATATAGAATTACCTATATTATACTATAGGGCAATAACATATGCTTATAATGTTTGTACATAGGGATATAGGCATATACTAACTATTTTCTGCTCTAATATAGTAGGATATAATCCTAAACATGCCTAAATTGTCTAGACAAAGCGCTGTAGCTACTGTAGTAAGATAAGCTATAATAGATAATAATATAGTAGCTGCTATAGCAAGACAGGCTGCTATAGAGGGTAATAAGATTATAGCAAAGCTACTAGTAGAGTATAATAGCAAACTATTCCTAATATACTCTAATGCGTTTATAATATCTAATAACATACTAAAACAGACTGTATTTTACTTTAAAACGGCAAAGACTTATTTTACGAACTGTACTTTGTTGTTTTTTGCGGAAGATCCTCCTCTAGTTTATAATAGATCTTAATATTTTCTTATATAAGTTAATAAATACTAGATGCGCTGTCTTGTGGCGTTATAGAAGAAAGTGTAGCATAGTGTCCTATTAGACCCAAAACTTAACTATACTAGGTTATAAACTATAGATATGTTTGCTAAATTCCTATACGGGGATGTACGCGAGGGTGATAGTAAGTATACCTTCTGTAAGAAAGGAAATAGCGTGTTTAGGGCTTATATAGTCTAGGACGCCCTGTCCTAAGGCTGCGTAAACTATTATAATACTAGATAGTCTAGTAAATGCTATGGATTAGCTAATATGCCTTGTAAGTAAGTGTATAAACGCAGTATAAAGCCGTTACTAATGTTTATAGCCGCGACCCTAAAGAAACGCTTGGTTAATAATAGTGAAGGGTTGTCTTGTTTAGGCAAAAGATAATAGAAGGCAAAACGCAATAATATAGGCTATATAAGCCTATTAAAGGTTATTAACTAGGCGGTATATAGAATGTTATCCTATTAGCTTTATAAACTAAGCAATATATACTATAAACTAGGTGAACTAGCGGAGGAGGATGAGGACTAGGCTTAACATGGCATTATAGCCTATATAAGGCGTTAGCGGACATTTTGCTCTTAGATTTGCTTGTTTTGCTTAGTTAGGATTAGTAAATATGCGTAGTTGCCTATATATAGAGAATACAGACAGTCTGTTTATATTGCTTACCTTATTTATGTGCACGTATGTAATTGCTTGTAACTAGATATACTGCTCTATTAATACTTGTGGAAGAGATAGAGAACACTTATAAATATGTATAATTAAAAAGAAATTATATATGCGGGGCATATATGGAGCTTACCCCTTTCTACATTGCGTAAAAAGGAATGTTGTGTTTTTTTTTTTTTACACACTAACTGTCGGAATAATCCCTCACATCACGGGTCAAGATTATTCCGTGCCGCCCGTGGCGGACGCGCCAAGCTGGCGGGCCACGCTGCGGCCCGCCGGCAACGCA
>SRQA01000406.1:0-23689 GCA_018360365.1 Claviceps citrina | reverse complement strand
CTATAGCACCCTATATTAATAGCTTTAGGAATTACCTTCCTAGATATAGCAAAGAGTAGCACTAAAGAATTATTTATATCTTTACCTTATAAGGAATTCCCCTTTTTCTTTATTTACTTTAACTACCTTTCCTATAGTATAACCTAGGAATTAATAGGGTTATAGGGAACCCCCTAAAAAACCCTATAAGGTTAGGCTCCCTAAATTCCTATAATACTAGCTAGTAGTATTAAATCCTATAATAGGTTATAACCCTATAGGTAATTATAAGCTCTTATAAAACCTAGAAGATTACTACTACTAGGGGAGTTAACTTAACCCTTAGTAGGGACTAAGTAATATTTCCCTCGCTCCTCCTAGCTTTACTAGAAGCTTTTACAGACTAAACTAACCTCCTACTATAGTTAGTATAGTAGATTAGCAAAGATATTTATATATAATAAAAGCAGTACCTTATAGGCCTCCCTAAGGCCTAGGGTAAGAACTAATATAATAGTTTGCTTCCCTAGGCCTTTCTAACTTTAATAGAAGGACTTATAAGAACTTTTAAGACCTAGGGCAGGCCCTAAATTTAGTGCTAACTATCTAGTTAGCTCCCCTAGGCCTTCCTAACTTTAATAGGAGATCTTATAAGCATACTTAATAATAGCCCTAAGGGTTAGTTCTAGACCTAGGTATTAAAGTAGCTTAGATATAGAATTTATTACTATAATAAAGGCCTAAGGGAAACGTTCCTTAATAAGAATAGTAGTAACGTGCTGCTACACCTAATAATAACCTTAATTATTAGAGATCTTATAAGCGTTTTTATTTTCTACTTTACTCCCTGCTAGAATTAGATCTAGTAATAGTATTATAAAAGATTATAAACTTTTATAAGATTTACTTTAATAAGGAAAAGTATAGTAAAGAGATATATAACTTCTTTAATAATAAGCTAAAGACCTTCTAAGCCCTTTATAAGCAAATTAACCTCTTAGAGTCCCTCTTTTATAAGGTATTTCCTATAATACTTAAAGAAAAAGCTTTAATATATTATAAGGACTTTCTTCTTAGTAAAGGTATAACTTTTACCTAAATAGTTAAATCTATTAAAGACTACTTTAAAACTATTAATACTACTTAGCTTTATTATAATAACCTTTGTATAATTATACTATGTAAGGTAATAAGAGAAAACCCTAAAAAAAGCATGCTTAAGGCCCTTAACCTCCTCTCTAATAAGATTATCTCTCTTTATTATAGGACTAGAGGCTATATAAATAATAAAATTAATATATAAAACACGCTTCTTACTACTATTAATAATATCCCTAAATATAGCCTTATAGCTTATAATAGCCCCTTTATATATAAGGACCTAATGTTAAAGCTTTAGAAAAGTATTAGAGTAAAGCAAGCTAAAAGAAACGCTACTAAGCGTAGTGCGTTTTATTAAAAAAAGGCTAAAGTTAACTCTAATGCTATGTTTTACACTAATTATTACTATAGGAAGAATTATAACTTCTAATAGTAATAACATAAGCTCTTTATCTATTATAAGGGCTGCTACTTTATTTATAAAAAGCAAGGGTACTAGTCTATAAAGTACTCTGCTAAAGAATATAAAGCGTTATAAAAGCATTAGAATTAATCTAAATTCTATTATACTAGGCTAATAAAGCAGAAGTAATAGTAATTCCTTACTTATGTTAAGGGTAAGGATAATAATAGTAATAATCCTAATAACCTTAAGTAATTAATCCTTAAGACTAAGGCAATAATAGCTTTATTAAATAAGACTAAAAAGGATAATTACTCTAATTCTCCTGCGGGTTCTTTATAATTCCTTACTATAGTATTACAAAGGTTAATACTTTTAATAAAGATTCCTAATAGTAGTAAAGTGCTTAAAATGCTTTAAGACTAGTTATTTAAACATACTCTTTACTATAGTAATCCCTATAAAGAGCCTTAGTTTAATAATATTTTTCTTGCTAAAGCATACTATTTAGAAGAGACCTTTAGAAGCATCCTTCCTAACACTAGTGCTATAGGAGTCTCTATAGTTAGCATTACTTAAGCCTAAGCCCTTTTATACTTATTTCTCTTGCTATAAATTAACTAATTCGCGAGTTAATATAATATTACTTTTAGCGCTAGAAAAGTATTATTACTAGGTTCTTTAAAGGTTCCTATAGTGCTTAGAGAGATTAAATTCTACGTGCTACTAATAGTAATACCCTTCTTGTTCTTAATTACTAATATAAACTATATAAATATAAAGCTTAATAACCTAAGGAACCTACTAATTTAAGGCATAAAAGAGATCCCTATAACCTAATAATAGGGTTATTTATAGTAGGATCTTAAGCTAACTATAATAGTTACCTTCTTTCTTATAAAAACATAACTTTATTAGCTTTATTAACGTTTTAGTTACCCTTTAATTAGAAGACTATAAAAGGTTCTCTATAAAGCTAGTAAGGAATTTAACCTAAAGATTCTATAAAAGATTACTAGTTTCTGCGAGTAGTATTAACTTTATAGCAAAAGCCCTAGCTAATTTAAGTTTACTTTAAAAGATAACTATAAGTTTAATTATAAGATTATTATTAATATCCTTTAAATTAATAGCAAGCTAGTCCTCTATATTATAAATTCTACTATAGCTTTCTAAGCTGCTTGTTTTCTTAAACTAAAGAAGCAAACTACTAAAGATATTTAGAATACTATTAGAGCTTATTAAATTAATAGTTATTTTAGACTACCTAAATAAATTATTTATAATATTAGAAAGAACTTTGCATTAGTGGAATTCTATTAATACACCTAAGAGTTAGTAATTAAAGTTAATAAGGTCTTTGTAGAAGCTTATAATAGTATTAGAAAGGTTAAAAAATATTATGCTTCCCTTTAACATATATATAGCATTATTAAAAGTAAACTTAGAAACTATATATAGCAAGACTACCTTCTTTAAATAGCTATAAAAGCTATTAATAACTTTGCTAGCCTAAATAGCCTTATTCTAATACTTCTTATATTTAGGGCATATCTATAACTATTATAGGATTTATTACTAGCGTTTTCTATTATTTAACGCGCTAAAGTAATTTATAAAGCTACCTTTAAAGCCTATAAATTACTTATAAAGCACTAGATTAGTAATGCCCTTACTTACTATAATAGGCCTAATACTCTCCTAACCTACTAGATCCTACTATAATCTAAGGTATAGGTCTAGTATAAGAAAGGTAGTTAGTAAGGTTCTTATAGACTCTTAGCTATAAAAGGCATAACCTATATAGTAGAAATACCTTTAGGACTAATAAAATTTAGATTTATTATTATAAAGCTATTCCTATATAATTTAGGTAATCTAGAGATTATAGCTAATAAAAAGACCCTTCCTTCTTTACTTACTAATAAGGATAAAGAGAATTATAATAATTAACTATATAAACTAATAAAGAGAGTTACTTTTAACCTTCCTAATAAGAGCACTATTAAAAGGCAGCTTATTAAGTAAGGTAGAGGCAGACTATAAAAGACCCCTTTAATTAACTAAGACTTTAAGAAATTAATACTTTAAGGCACTTTACTTACTAAAGCGTTTCTTACTATAAAAGAAAAAGAAGATCTTGCCTTTACCTATTAACTCCGCTAGTAAGGCATTATAAAGACTATAGGAGCACCTTTTAAGGCATCCTAGTAGAAGGAACTTAACGCTTTACTCTAGCAAGAAGTTTTCTAACTTAAGATTTATAATACTAAAAAACATAGTATATAATATATCTTTAATAGCTATTTTATAGACGAAATTAAAGGCAAAGGCACCCTAGCATTATATAAAAAATTATAACTTATAGTATAAGCTTATAATAATGCTAGCAAGTAAATAATCTTAACCTAGGCTCCTATAATTTAATAAGTAAGTTAATAGTTAATTATAACTTTAGCTCCCTTACTTATAAAGAGAGATATCTCTATTAAGCTAAGAGATATTACGTAAGCCTATGTTTAATTTATTACAAGCCTTAACTATAAGATCCTGTGCTAATTACCTAAAGAAGTTAGAGATTAGCATCCTCCTAGCATAATTATAGTAATTATTAAGCCTCTTTACAGAATCCCTAAGGCTAGCACGCACTAGTAGGTAATATACTAGAAGTATTATCGCAAGAAGTTATTTATAATGCCTTCTATATATAACCCTTACCTTCTTATTAGCAGCTCCGCAAATAAATTTAGTATTATAGGCATGTAGACTAATAATACCTGTTATGAATAGGTCAGGGATATTAGAGTGAGAGATTAAGGAAGTCACGGCTTATTCGAAGGTATGTAGTAATAGGTAATAGTCTTAATTCTTGCCCCCTTCTATCTAATCTAGTTAGAGGTCTATGCTTATATAATTATAAGTGTTATATACCTCTAGTCCTTGCTACAAGTCTAGCGGTTATACCTTGCTATAAGTCTAGCGCTTATACGCGGCAAATAACCTTATTATATAATATAAATCTAATAAAGGCTTGCTTATATAAATAAATCCTATTAGCCTAAGGCAACCTTATAGCTTTCTAGTCCTAATAGGATAACCCTCTCTGCTTGCAACTATCTTAGTTATAGAAGGTTCCCTTTATATTACCTAATTTAAATATTACAAACTAATCTTAAAAATTTCTAATACTTCTAATTTATATATATCCTTTATAATACTTATAATATTACTGCTTCCCTACTTCTAATTCCTTTAAACCTTCTTCCCCTTTATTTCTTAATCTTATTATTATACGCTAGCTTTCTCTTAAAGAATTCTTTAATTATATTCCTAAGGGACTTATAGATTTATAAAGTTATAGTAATATATTTATATATTCTTTAAGTTATTATAACCTTCTTATTTAATAAGGTATTTTTATTAGTTTCCCTAATACTTATAGGTAATAATACCTTCTATAATATATAAAGGATCTTCTCCTATAAGGAGAGGTACTTACTATATTACTTTTAGTACGCTCTCTAGATCTCCTTTATATAATTCTAAGTTTAAAATATAAAAGATATTATAAAGTCTTATGCCTTTTAGGAGCTTTATATAGTAAGCTAACTTATAATTTCTAATTAACTTAATAATTTTATAGGGTCCTAGGTACTTTGCTATAAGCTTCTTGCTTAGTTACTATAAATTAATATTTTTTATAAATAAAAGAATATAGTCTCCTATATTAAATTTTATTAGTATTTTCTTTTAATTATAATACTTAGCTTATATAGCTTATATATATTATAGGAGCCTCTATATCTCTTTGTGTTTGCGTTATAGCTCTGCTCTATGTAACTTAGCTTATTTATTTATTATAGTAGTTATTCTCTTTATATATAACAGGCCTCTAGGTATAAAACCTTAAAGTGCCTTAGCAGGGGATTTGTAAAGAGAGCTATAGTAGCTTACATTATATATAAATTATACTATTAGTAAAAGGTTAACCTAATTAGTTTGTTTAGCGCTAGCAAAGGCCTGTAAATAATACTTAAGTAATTAGTTTATTTATTTAGTTTAACTATCTATTTAAGAATAGAATATAGTGCTTAGTTAATGCTTAGTTATAATATTATAGCAGAAGGTTCGCTAGAAAAAGCTTATAAAAGTTATTCTATAGTTAGTTATAATGCCTTCTAAAATACTATAATCTTTAAAAACTAAATTAATAAAAAGCATAGCTAGACTATTACTACTTAATTACTTTAATATTAGTATGTAAATAGTATACTTTATAAATTAGTTAACTATTACAAGGATAGCGTTATATATCTTAGATCCTAATCCCTTTACTAGTAAAAGTCCTATAATAAAGTCTATTAATAGCTCTTAGAAGGGTTAGTCTAGTATAGGGAGCGTAGTAAGTTTGCTATAAGGTTAATGCTACCTTAGCTTTAATACTTAATAATTAAAATAAGTGTAAACATATTCTTTAATATCTTTTCTTATATATAGCTAGTAATATTAGTTAGTAATTTAATAGAGCGTTTTGCTAACTCCCTAATGCCCTATAGCTTTATTATTATAAATAAGTATTAAGATCTCTTTATAAAGACCTAATAAAATATATATATAGTCTCTAAAAAGGAGTATTTTATTTTTATTAATTAACTAACCTAGAGGGCTAGAGGCATCCCCTAAGCTTCTAACTAGAGGGTTAGAGATAGCCTCTTTACTATAACCTTAAGGGCTAGAGGCTTCCTCTTAATCTTTTCTTATTTTATTATCTAGAAGGTTAGAGACTTCCCTTATATTTTAAGCTTAAGGGCTACAGGCATTCTCTAAGCTTTAAATAAGCTACTTAGTTTACAAGACAAAGGCATCCCCTTACTATGCCTAGCTTAATTTATTATATATAGCCGCTTTTAGAGGTTCTATAGTATTAGCTCTATGCTATATAAGACACTAACTAAGGAAGCAAAATCTAGCTATAAAAGCGCCGCTATATTGACTTATTATTAGCATAAGGCTATTAAGTAAGATTAGTATTTATAACTCTAATAATATCTTAAATTATTTTAAAAAGCCGCTTATAAGCATTACTCTCTTATTAGTTATACTATATACTTACTCTTTAAGGGCTATAGTATTTTTTAAGTATTTTAGAGAGCTACTTATAAGCATTACTCTCTTAGTAATTATACTATATACTTACTTTTTAAAGGCTATAGTATCCTCTAAGCACTATAGGCTAAAGACTATACTAATAGTAATTATTTCTTTCTTAGTTAGAGGTAGTTTAAAGCTTAATTACTTTAACTTTACACTAATAAACTTAGATAAAAAATATAAAGCTTAAGAAGCTTCTATATCTTTAATACTAGTATTATAGTCTAACCTATAAGATAAAGGGTTTGCAGGGTTCTTAACCCCTAGCCTATATTTAATTATAAAGTTATATAAATTAAGTTTATTAAGGGCTTATACTTACCTGCTAGTAAGCTTAGGCTTTAACACAAGATACTTATAATTAAGATAATTTATAATAACCTAAATAAGTTAGGTACTATAAGCTATATAATATCTCTAATTCTTAAAGACTTCTTAAATTACTAGTAGCTTAGCATTAGGAGTTAAATAGTATACTTTAGCACCTAGTAGGTTCCTTAATATATACATAATAGGATGCTATTAGTCTTCTTACTTTTATGAAAGAATTACGCTAATCACAAAGCATAATATATTAGTCTTTATTCTTAATAGCGTAGCTAGATTAAAATATACTAGAACAAGTGCTATAATAAAGCTTTGCTTAAGCGTCTTAAACGCCTTATACTTATAGGGACTTAATGTAAATAGCCTTATTATATTATTCCTTATTAAATTAGTAAGAGGAGCTATAATCTTACTATATTTATAAATAAAATAATAGTAGAAGCTAGTAAACCTAAGAAATAATTATATGTCTTTAATACTATAAGGTTCTAGCTAATTTACTACTACTTTAACTTGCTCTAGCTCTATAGCAATTCCTTTTATTAATACTATATAGCTAAGAAAGTTAACCTTTATAGTTAAGAATTTACACTTCTTAAGGTTAGTATAAAGCTTCTTTAAACATAGCCTCTCTAAGACTTAGCAAACATACTACTTATACTCTACTAAATTACTGCTATAAATTAGAATATTATTAAGGTAAATAATATAAATTAAATTAATAAGCCTTAAGAGGGTATTATTAATAAATTCTTAGAAAGTAGCTAGGGTATTAATAAGCCTAAAAGGTATTATAAGATATTTATAGTAACTATATTAATAACAGAAGGTAGTCTTCCACTTGTCTTCTTTATTAATATAAAGCTAATTATACGCGTTTTTTAAGTTAAACTTTGTATAGACCTTAGCTCCCTTTAATTTATTAAGAATCTCTAAGATTAGTAGTATAGGGGCCTAATTCTTTTGTGTAATTTTATTAAGGCCTTTATAATCTATACACAGGCGTAATTTGCCTCCCTTTTTTAAAACAAAGAGAATTAGGGCGCTAGCAGGACTAATTAAATAATATATCTAGCCTCTCTCCTATACTATTATAAGGTACTTGCGGAGCTTTTCTAGCTCCCTTTCTATAAGGTTATATATTAGACCCTATAGGGGTCTTTAGTCTCCTTTAATTTTAATTAAATGCGTGTAACCTTCTAAGGAGGGCAATAAAGCTGCCTTTTTAAGGTTAAATATGTTTGCAAAATCTATATAATACTTAGGTAGCTTCTTCGCAGGTGTCTTGCTACTTAGTTTCTTCTTAGGTATACTTAGGTCTTTAGGGTCTATTCCTTTTAAGAAGCTAGCGCTAAGCACTAGTATTATAAATAACTCTTTTATTTCTTTACGTAGTTGCTTTATTAACATAATAACTTTAATATATTATCTTGTAATAGGGAAAATCTACTCTTATATATACTATAATAATATATATAAATCTTTATTTCTAAACTAATCTATTCCTAGGAGAAGGGCTTCTAAAGTCTTAGCTATATAGTAGCTTATATACTAGATCTTTTCATAACCTATACTATTAAATACTTTGTAAAGTATATTAAGTATACTATAGTGTTCTAGCAGCGCATTTGCTAATTCTATTAGTAAATCACTCCTTCTTACCTTTTTCTAATTTATCTCTATTAGTAACTTAGGATAAATAATAAAATAAGTAGCACTAGTATTAGCTAGCGCTAACTTTGCTGTAACCTAGCGGTTTCCTAGCCTTAGGGACGCTTTAATATAAAATCTTATATTAGTCTCTAAAGCTAGGGCGCTTTCCTAGGCATAAGGCTTTTTCTCCTTTGTATTAGGTCTAGTAGTATTTAGATAGGTCGCTAGATTAAAGCAGTTACTTTCATATGTAGTAGTAGTATAGCTACTTTTCTTACAAATACTATAGTTAGGTTCTAGGTAATTTAGTCTTATATAGCCCTTTTTTTTATACTGTGATGGTATTGGGCTTTGCCTAATGTGGGGCCGATGCGGGTGCGTATTAGTGGTTATGCGCACCTTGCCTCGCGCGTAGGGCTTACGTATAATAATAGGGGGGTATTTATAGTAAGGGTATAAAGGGGGCATAATAGGGTCTTTGTGTTACCTTTCCTTCCTTTCTCTTTATATCTTTTAATAGTATTCTAATGCCTATTAGCAGTAGTAATAGGGCTAGTTTATAATATTTAAAAGATATTCTCTAGCCTTATATTTCTTTTAGCTACTAAAACAAGTTAATATACTTTTAAATATAAACGTAAATGCATAGGCTAATAGACCTGCTTCTCTTATAGTAGAAGATATAATAGTAATTCTTAACTATATTAATATAACCCTAACTACGCAAGGTAATACCCTTATAGCTATATAATAGTGCCTTAATGCTATATAGGAGCGGGAAGACGCTATTATAGCTATAATTTAGGCTATATAGGCCGCTGCTAATTATATAATCTAATTCGCTACTACTACTGCCTTAGCTATATTCCTTTTCTTACTTACTAATATAACTTTCCTTTCTAGGGTAACTAACCTTTCTTTACCTCTTACTATACTCCTAGTCTGCTATAAGCTAATTCTAACTAGCTCTCCTTATAATAGTAAATAATTTACTTTTAATACCTAGTGCTTCTTTATAGTATATAAGCTATAGGCAAATTATAACTTTATTAGTTCTACTATAGACTAGTAAATATTTATTTAGTAGAACCTCTTATCTTTTATTTAGGCTAAGGTTACCTTATTCTTTAAAAAGAGGGATTTTATTTACTATAACCTAGCTACTTTTTTAGACTATCTCTCTAAGCTTTACTCTAACCCTTATTACTATAAGATAGCCCTTACTAAACTTAATTAAATAAAGTAAGCTAGTAATAAATCCTTCTTTGCCTTTTTTATTTGTTTTAAGTAGAAACTCTCCCTTACTAGTAGCATAAGCTAGGATAATAAGGTCTGTCTTGCTAAGCTATACTATATGCTTAATAAGTAAATATATAGCATATGCATTAGCTATAGCATCTCTTATAATAGCTATAATATTACTATAGAGTAGTACTATACTATTACCCTAGACCTTAAGACCTTTATACTTAAGAATTACTTCTACACTAGGCATCTAATAAATCCTTTAGCCTAGTATTACTACACTACTAACTATAAGGGGGATATAGCTATGTCTAGGGTAAATACTATAGGGACCTAGGGTAAGGGCAGGAAGAAAAAGAAGCTAAAGGCTAAAAACATAGCCTTGCCCTCTACTTAGGTATAAGCTAAGTAGGCAACTAACTAGGAGATAGTATATTACTAGGAGTTTAGTGCTTGCTTACGCTATAGAGAAATAGGTTATATAGCTTATAACTACTCCCTCCTTCCCCTTTTTTAGCCTAAGGTTTATATTTAATAGGCTATTACTAAGGCTAATAACTATAAGTATAAGGAGAAGGAGAAGAATAGAATAGGAAAAAACTAGCCCTTATAGTAAGTCTTATATAAAGGCTTCTAGGCTTTATTATATAGCGGACTTTGGGTTAGAAGGAGGTAGAGTTAATAAAGTATAATAAAATTTATAAATATATAAATTACCTAGTGTTTTTTATTCCTATTTTCTTTAACTTATCCTTCTTTATAAACACCTTAATTAACTATAGCTATAAGTACTATAGTACTATTAGTAAGTCTGCTACTTAATAGCTAGGCCTTAAGCTTATCTAGCTGCCTTTAAGGCGCTAGGTAAGGATTACTATTAAGGTTTAATAGCAGGGATAATAAGCACTTAAGAGGGAGTTTAGTATTACTTACCTTACTTATACTATAATTAATATTAATAGCTAGTAGTTATTTATTTGCCTTTATATAGTCCTAGGCCTTGCCTAGGATATAATCTTTAGCCTACTATAAATAGAACACTATAATATTACCCTTTATACTACTTAGTAAGAGTTAATAGTAGGCGTGGCAGAAGGCCTTATAGTATAGGAGTCCTTAAGTTACGCCTAAGGCAAGGCTATATAGGGTATAATAGGGTCTGCCTTTGTGGCTATAGCTAAGCAGGCTTGCTGCCTTTAGGATATAACTATTTAGTTTATAGGCATTAGCTTATATAAGTTAATATCTATTTTTTAGGTTACTATGCCTAAGTTATAGCCTAAGGACCCTTATATAGCCCTACTAGCTAAGCTTTATGACTTTACTAATCTCTTTAATAAGTCTAAGGCAGATGCTCTCTTACCCTATTATAGCACCTTAGACTATTATATTTATTTTTGTAAGTCTCCTAATAAGTCCCTCCCCTCTCTCCCTTAGGGCTTATTATACTTTATGCCTTAGGATTAGTTACTTAAACTCTAGCAGTAGCTTACAGAGCTCTTAGATAAGGGATAGATTTAAGCTAGCTTTTCTTTAGTAGCTACTCTAGTTCTCTTAGTTAAGAAGGCTAGTAAGGGCTAGTAATTTTATATAAATTATTATACTTTTAATAAGATTATAAAGCAGGACTACTACTTATTACCTCTTATTAAGGAAACCCTTTGCTCTCTAGCTTATATATAATAGTTTACTAAGGTAGACGTTTAGGTAGCTTTTTATAAGCTATAGGTTACTAAGGGGGACAAGGCTTTTATAGCGTTTTAGATATAGTTTAGGCTGTTTAAGTAGCTTGTCTGCCCCTTTAGCCTAGCAGGTATGCCTGTTACTTTCTAGTGTTATATTAATAACGCCCTTAGTAATGCCCTTAGTAACTTTATTATAGTATACTTAGATAACATCCTAGTTTATTCTAGTAGCTTAAGGCGTAACTATTTACAGAAGGTTTGCGTGGTTTTTAGCTACTTATAAGTAGCAGGCCTTTACCTTAACCTTAATAAGTTTATCTTTACTACTTAATAGGTTTACTACCTTAGGTATATTATTATAGTAGGCAAGAGCGTGTGCCCTAACCCCGCTAAGGTTTAGGCTATTTAGGACTAGGTAGCCCTAATAAAGCTATAAGGTGTATATAGCTTCCTTAGTTTTATAAATTTTTACTATAACTTTATTCTAAATTTCTTCTAAGTTACTAACCCCCTTTATAATCTTATAAAGAAAGGTATTCCCTTTATCTAGGGGTAGTAGGAGGCCTATGCTTTTAATAAGCTTAAGCGCCTCTTTATCTTAGACCTAATTCTAGCTTAATAGGACCCTAACTAGGATATAATAGTTAAGGCAAACTACTTTAGTATTACCCTTAGTAGTTGCCTTCTCTAGCTCTAGATAAATAGCGTTTAATACCCTATTACCTACTACTTAGCTTAGCTAACCCCCTCTTAGTAAAATTATACTATTTATAATAAGAAGCTCCTAGCTATTATCTCCTACCTTAAGGCATAGTTAGCTAAGCTTTAGGGTGTCTTTAAGCCCTTTATTATTTACACTAACTATAAGAGCCTTAAGTACTTTATAACCCCTAAAATTATAACTAAGCGTTAGGCTTACTAGGCTAAGACACTCTTATAGTATTATTACTACCTATAGTACTAACCCACATAATACTAGTAGTATACTAATACGCTCTTCTAATAGGGCTAGGATAAGGTAAGGCTAACCCTATAGTATAGCTACCTCCTTTAACCTTTATTTATCTAGGCTATTTTTATAAGTAACCCTAACCCCTTTAGCACTAATATTATACTACCCTTTAGTAACTAGGTTTTTTCCTCTCCTTACCTTTAGGCGCTCTAGGATATAGTAGTTACTTATAATATAGTATACTACTACTACCTTACTACTATTTATAGGAATATATAGTAATTCCTTATAAAAGCTAAGATAAGGGAGTAAATTATAGACTATAGTGTTAGCGCTTATAGAGTACTTTAGTTCTGTGGCTAAACATAAGTACCTTAATAGAAGCTATTAATAACTACCCTTATCTAGGAGTGCTACAAGTTACTAGTAGCAGGCTATCTAGGTTATAACACTACTTTCTAAACCCTTTAGTAATAGTTTTACTAAGCAGGTATATCCTAGGATATTACCTACTATATCTAGAATTATTACTACTATAGTAGCTATAAGAGCTACTAGCAGTAGTAAAGCCTCCTAAAACCCCTTCCTATCCCTAACTACTTTTAGTCCTAGATCTTAGTTAACTTTATAATAAGCCTACCTACGCATAGGCTATCTAATCCCTCTTCCCTTATAGTAATTATAAACTGCCTTTCTAAGTTTATCTAGCTTAAGGCTATAACTAGTATCTCTGCTAAGGCGTGTGCAAAAAGGTTTAAGATATACTAGTAGTAATTCTATAAGTTCCCTACCTTTATTATTACTAATTATAGTTTAGACTAGCTAAGTAAGTTCTAGACTACCTTATGCTTAATTATTAAGACTAAATAGTTACTTTCTACCTCCTACTACCCCTAGACTAATAGGGGTATAGAGCAGGCTAACTAGGAGGTATAGGCTATCCTATATCTTTATATTTCCTTCTTATAGTTTAATTAGCCTAAGTACCTAGTAGCGTACTAGCTTATGCTTAATAATTAGGCTTCCTTTATTACTAGCTTTAGTCTAAACTAGCTGCTCTACAGATATAATATTAATCTAGTCTAGGTTCCTATAGACCTTACTCCTAGCATTACTATAGGCATAGGATAGGCAGCCTAGTTTACCTTATAACTTTAGGAGGCTTCTAAGCTAGCCTAGGCGGCTATTACCTTTACTTAGTAATAATAATAAAATAGTATAGCTACCTCCTATTATCTTATAAAGTAGTTCTAGGTTAGGGACTAGGTATAGCTCTCCCTTTATTATATTAAAACTAACTACCTCTCTAAGAAGCTAGACTAAGTAGTAGCTAAGTACTATATTATAGCTATTCCTATATTACTAATAGTCTATCTTAACATGCCCTAGGGTATTTACCTTGTTTTTTATATTAACCTTATTAAGCAAACTACTACTAATCCACTCCCTAGTTAGCCTTAGTATAATACATGCCTAGGGCCTATGTAAGTGTAGAATAATAAGGATAATAAGCTTTATAAGGAATACTAGGTTAAGAAGGTATTAGCAGCCTATAATATACAAGGCTATAGGCACTATTAGGATATTTTTATTAAATAAGTAGGATACTTAATACTAATATAGGAGCTGCTTAAGAACCTAGCAAATACATAAGCCCTAGTAGATTATAAGGCAAAATAAAGTAGTGTATAGTATAATAATAGTCCCTAGTAGGTTTTTAAATAGGGTTCTCTTATAAAGCTATATATATTTACTACTTAGGGCCTAACTTACCCCTAATTAATCTCCTTCCCCCTCTTTTTTACCTACCCTTTTTCCTCCCTTACCTTAGTAAACTTTATATTAGTTACTAAGTAACTTTAGGGGTAGCTTATTATTATAAGGGTTAGGGGAGGGGGTATTATATTATATTTAGGATAGCGCTATTAAGATTACCTATATATCCCTTTTATCTCTCTTTTAGTAGTGTTAATAGCTTTTTAGTATATACCCTTATAGAGTATATTAGGGGTATTAGGGGGTGTTTAGTAATTCCTTTACCTATAGGCTAGGCTTATAGGATTACTATAGTAGCTATATAATACTCTATAGCATTACTATTTACTTCTCTATAGCTCTTTATATAGCCCTAAAGGACTATATAATATGCTATTAGTAGCTAGCTATAGCCTAGGTATTCTACTCCCCTTATGTAAATAGCACGCTTCTAAGCTAGGTAAGGGGTTAGACTAGTAGCTATATAGTGCCCTAAATAAGGGCGCTAGGGGATATAAGGAATAGGTTAGTAACTATATTACTAGGTAGTATAGGCATAGCACTCCCTATAATAAGCGCGTTATTAGTAGGTATAGTAGCAGTAAGGGCATTATAAATAATCTAAATAGTAACTAAGGCATACTTAGTGTAGTAGTATAGGTTAGTAAATCTATTACCTAGGGCATAGAATTTAGGTATTAAGATAGTAGCTATTTAGATTTACTAGGTCCCCTTATAATATACCTTTAGTATAATAATAGCGTAGCCCCTAGCTATAGCTTATATTAGGGCGCGTATAGTATGCCTAATATAGGGATTAGCTACTAGTATATGCGTATCCTACACGCATTTCTAGCAGCCCTTCTAGTAGCTCTTATATAACTTCCTACAGGGACTACGCTTATAGTCTAATTTGCTTAATTAGATAGTAATAAGAATATACTAAATATAGGGTAGGTTAATAGTTATAGGTATAGCGTTGCCCTCCTTATTAAAGTCTCCTTTTATAATAAACTTGCCTAGGGCCTATGCCTAGTACTAGTGTAAGGGCAGGACATTACCCTACACACTAAGAGGCGGTTATAGGGGCTAGTGTAGCGTGCCTAGGGGAGGCTATAATAGCTATAGGTATATATAGGCAATTAGGGCAGGCAGGGGCTGTTTACTAATATTTTAAAAGCTATATAGGGGAAATAGCGCCTAGGCATAGCCTAGGTAGTATAGTAATAGCAGGTACTATAGTAGTAGCAGGCCTTAGGGTAGCTATAATATAATAAGTAATTAAGCATAGGATTTAGTAATATAAAGTAGGCTTAGATATAATAATAAGTCTATAAGGAGGCAATAAGTAATAGAATAAAAACTCTTTATAATAGGGGGGATAAAGGAGGATAGTTAGCAGGACTCTAGGGGTAGATAAGATAAGGTTTTTATACCTCTAATAGGCGTCTAATATAGCGTTATCTAGTCTAGGTATTACGCGCAAATAATAATAACTATAGGTTCTTATAATACTAGCTAGCTATACTAGCTATTAATAGCTTGCTTCTCGCGCCTAATATAAGCGCCTTACTCTAACTAGGTACTAATATTAGGTAGGTTACTTAGACATAGTCTAACTACTAGTAACTATTAATAGCCTATGTCTTGCTTCTATGCTAGCTATTTAGTATAGTATATTATGCCTGCACTATGCCTATTATATTTACTATATTACTTATTTGCGCTACCTAGTAGGGTTTATAGTTCTATTTAGTTCTACATCCCTTTATCTTAGTCTACTACTTATCCCTAGACTATCTCCTTAACTTACTAGTCTAGTGCTTATCCTAGCTAGGCTAGCTTACCTCCCCTAGTAGCATTTAATATAATAAGGATGTTTTATTTCTTAATTTACTTGCCTATAGCTTTTTCTTACTAACCTAATACTTTTATATAAGTAGTGTTTATATAGCATAGCTACTACCTAGGGCAGAAGGCTATGTAATAGTATTAGGCTTTGCCTAATATAAGGCTAATATAGGTGCGTATTAGTGGTTATGCGCACCTTGCCTTGCGCGTAGGGCTTACGCATAATAATAGGGGGGTATCTATAGTAAGGGTATAAAGGGGGTATAATAGGGTCTTTGTGTTACCTTTCCTTCCTTTCTCTTTATATCTTTTAATAGCATTCCGACGCCTATTAGCAGTAGCAATAGGGCCAGTCCATAATAATACTTATAATATATAGCCTCCTTTTCCTAGCTTTACTGCAAAGTACTTAGTTAGTTACTACTCTTTCCCTTTAGGTTTAGTAAAGTTTCTCTTTCTAAAGAGTCTGCCTAAGTTTTCCTCTTATTATACCTAGAAGAATTATTATAGTTGCCTCCATTACTATTAGATTTGTAATAGGAGATGTATTTACTAATAAGTTTATGCTAATCTACTGCTTATACGCCGCTAATTAGATATATCTTTAAGCTATAGTTAAGGCTTATTTAAAAAAGGCCTATCTTATTCTTTATATTTAATTAAGAAGGGAGTTTAGCATAGGTTTATTCCTATTTTTTAAGGAATCTTTTAAAGTTAGTATAATCCGCTTATTTAAAGCTAATAAGCTTTAACTACGTGCTAAGGGAATAGCTCTCTTAATTATCTAGGCCTCCTTTAAGCTAGTTGCAAAAGTTAGTCTATAAGAGGGGATTTTTAATGTAATTCTTACAAATCTTTTCTCCTATAGCCTAATATTGCTTTGTAGTACTAGTAAGGCAAGTGCTAGCATACAGGACCTTTGCAAAGTTAGTAGCAAATTAATAAGAATTTATTATAAATTATACTTTATAGTTACTAATAAAAGTCTTTAATTAAAGGGCATTTTAGCTACTATAAGAAGGCTACTTAAGAGGAGCTTATATAAAGGTCTGCTATAAATAATACATAGCGGGTGTGATAAGAGCTATAAATATATTCTCCTCTAGCAATTCTTTATTATTAATATTATATATAAGTTCTTAGAGTTTTTAAAGTTACTACTTCTTCCTTACTTAATTAACACGCTCTTAGAGCGCTAAGATTTTAGCATTATAATTATTACTAATAGGGGTGTTTTCTATAGCTACTATAGGCTCTTACTAACTAAAGAGTATAATAGGTTATAGTAGTAATCCGGATATAATGCTAGCTCTAGGCATAGCTATAGGTTTTTACGTAGATTTAGTGCCTTCTCTAGTAACTTTACTACTATTATATGTTAAGTTATAAGTCTAAACTATAATAACTTTCTTAATCTAATAGTTTAATATAAATAAAAGAATTAAAATTATTATAAATAGGTTAGGAATATTAAAGTAAGAGATTAAGAAAGTTATAGCTTATTTAAAGGTATATAGTAATAAGTAATAGTCTTAATTCTTGCCCCCTTCTATCTAATCTAGTTAGAGGTCTATGCCTATATAATTATAAGTATTATATACCTCTAGTCCTTACTATAAGTCTAGCGGTTATACCTTACCACAAGTCTAGCGCTTATACGCGGCAAATAACCTTATTATATAACGCGAATCTAACAGAGGCTTACTCGTGCAAATGGATCCTGTTGGCCTGAGGCAACCTCGTGGCTTTCTAGTCCTAACAATACCCTTATCTTAGCTAATTAACCGTTTTTTAATTAAGAAGAAAACAAACTATAAGCTACTAAATTCCTTGCTAAGCTAAAGAAGAAGCTTATAATAAACCACCCTCTAATCTTTAATAGTTATAAGCTTACCCTTAATGCTAATTCCTCTATTTCTCTTTGCTAAAAAGGGCAGATTAATAAGCTTTAACTTATTAATAAAGATCTAGAGAAGCGCTAGGAAGAATATTATTAATAAAAAGCTTATAGAGCGTATATTACTATAATTTATTAACCTAAAGCCGCCTTTAACCTCTTTTCTATAGCATAAAGGCAAGATCTTATAGATAAGGATATTAAATTTCTTAATAAGAGGCTTTAGTAACAGATAGATTACCTAGATTAAGGGCTACGTTATATCCTAATTAACCTTAAAAGAGCGAATCTCTTTGTCTTTATTAACAAATCCTTTGTAAATAATAAAGACTTTAGCTCTTAAATTAGATACCTTATTACAATTAGAAATAAGTACTTTAGTAAGGCTTAATTTATAATAAAAGGTAATATTATTATGTATAGCTTAATAAAGTGCAAGCGTGTTATACATAGCACCCTTGCTTCTAAATTATATAGCATAGTTTAAGGTGCTAATATAGCCTATGTAATTAGCATAACTATTAAGATAATTACAAACTAGCTTAATCTGCCCAAAATTCTAATAATCTTGTGTATAAATTTAAATTTACTATATAAATACCTTATTAAGCTTAGTACTACTAAAAAGAAGTAATTAATAATTAATATTATAGCTCTTTAGCAATTATATAAACGCAGAGAAATCTTTAAAATCCACTCGATTAATAGCAAAAATAACCTAGCTAATATAATAACAAAGACTTTACTAAACTAAGCGCTTAAGACCCTTATTAATATAAATAAAATTATAATTAGGATAAAAGGTTAGGTAAAAAGAGTAGTATAAGACCTAATAGAAGGGTTATTATAAGAGTTATTATAAGAAGCACATATACTGTTGATTTGTACACAGGCGAATTAATAATAAAGGTACAAGAAATAACAAGCAATGCGCGCGCAAAAGGAAGTACTAGGATTCTAGTTAACGTTCTTAATATTACTATCTAGCTAGCTAAGTGGGAGGCCTTTTAGTGGTTTTTGTAATGCGTAAAGTTATGGGTTATGTAACTAGCGCACTAGCCACCTATCCGAGGCGAGCTTAGATGCGGCTAATTAGGATGCGCTAGGTCCACGTTAACCTGACCTATTGCGTTAATATTAACACTAGCACTCTTCTCTTTTTATACTAGAAATTAATGTAATACAAAGAGCCTCTAATCCCTCCCTGCTAAGTATATTAAACACTTAGCTAATTAAATCTAATCCCTTAATTAGATCCTTACACAAAGTAATAAAGGAAATAGCGATAGTTATTATAACATAATAGGTACTAATTAGTATAACCCTAATATCCCTAAAACATATATATAACACGCTACAGTCATAGCTAAAGAAATAAATATGGAAGTTATTATAATTACACATATTATAACGCTACTGCTTAAGATCTATAACTCTTAATAGGGCAGTTGCTGTTATAAAGATTAAAGTATGTGTGCTTCTTATAATAACTCTTGTAATAACCCTTCTATTAGGTCTTATACTGCTCTTTTTACCTAACCTTCTATCCTAATTATAATCTTGTTTGTATTAATAAGGGTCTTAAGCGCTTAGTTTAGTGAAGTCTTTATTATTATATTAGCTAGGTTATCTTTGCTGTTAATCTAGCGGATTTTGAAGATTTCTCTGCGTTTATATAATTACTAAAGAGCTATAATATTAATTATTAATTACTTCTCTTTAGTAGTACTAAGCTTAACAAGGCATTTGTATAGTGAATTTAAATTTATACATAGGATTATTAGAATTTTAGGCAGATTAAGCTAGTCTGTGATTATCTTAATAGTTATACTAATTGCGTAGGCTATATTAGCACCTTAAACTATGCTATATAATTTAGAAGCAAGGGCGCTGCGTGTAACACGTTTGCACTTTATTAAGCTATATATAATAATATTGCCTTTTATTATGAATTAAGCCTCGCTAAAGTCCTTATTTCTAATTATAATAAGGTATCTAATCTAAGAGCTAAAGTCTTTATTATTTACAAAGGATTTGTTAATAAAGACAAAAAGATTCGCTCTTTTAAGGTTAATTAAGATATAACACAGCCCTTAATCTAGGTAATTTATTTGCTACTAAATTCTCTTATTAAGGAATTTAATATCCTTATTTATAAGATCTTACCTTTATGCTATAAAAGAGAGGTTAAAGGCGGCTTTAGGTTAATAAATTATAGTAATGTACACTCTATAAGCTCTTTATTAATAATATTCCTCCTAGCGCTTCTCTAGATCTTTATTAATAAGTTAAAGCTTACTAATCTGCCCTTTTTAGCAAAGAGAAACAAAGGAATTAGTATTAAGGGTAAGCTTATAACTATTAAAGATTAGAGGGTAGTTTATTATAAGCTTCTCCTTTAGCTTAGTAAGGAATTTAGTAGCTTATAGTTTGTTTTCTTCTTAATTAGAAAACGGTTAATTAGCTAAGATAAGGGTATTATTAGTTTACATGCCTATAATACTAAATTTATTTACAGAGCTGCTAATAAGGAGGTAAGGGTTGTATATAGAAGGCATTATAAATAACTTCTCGCGATAATACTTCTAGTATGTTGCCTACTAGTGCGTGCTAGCCTTAGGGATTTTATAGAGAGGCTTAATAATTACTATAATTATGCTAGGAGAATACTAATCTCTGACTTCTTTAGGTAATTAGTATAGGATCTTATAGTTAAGGCTTGTAATAGATTAAACGTAGGCTTGCGTAATATCTCTTAGCTTAATAAAGATATCCCTCTTCGCAAGTAAAGGAGCTAAAGTTATAATTAACTATTAACTTACCTATTAAATTATAGGAGCCTAGGTTAAGATTATCTACTTGCTAGTATTATTATAAGCTTGCACTATAAGTTGTGATTTTTTGTATAGTACTAGGGTGCCTTTGCCTTTAATTTTATCTATAAAACAGCTATTAAAAATATATTATATACTATGTTTTTTAGCGTTATAAATCTTAAGTTAGAAGACTTCTTGCTAGAGCAGAGCGTTAAGTTTCTTTTACTAGAATGCCTTAAAAGGTGCTCCTATAGTCTTTATAATGCCTTACTAGCGGAGTTAATAAGCAAGGGCAAGATCTCCTTCTTCTTTTATAGTAATAAACGCTTTAGTAAGTAGAGTGCCTTAAAGCATTAATTTCTTAAAGTCTTGGTTAATTAGAGGGGTCTTTTATAGTCTGCCTCTGCCTTGCTTAATAGGCTACCTTTTAATAGTGCTCTTATTAGAAAGGTTAAAGGTAACTTTCTTTATTAGTTTACGCGGTTAGTTATTATAATTCTCTTTATCCTTATTAGTAAGTAGAGGAGAAAAGGTCTCTTTATTAGCTATAATCTCTAGATTACCTAGATTACATAGGAATAGCTTTATAATAATAAATCTAAATTTTATTAGTCCTAAAGGCATCTCCACTATATAGGTTATGCCTTCTATAGCTAAGAGTTTATAAGGACCTTGCTAACTACCTTTCTTACGCTAGACCTATACCTTAGATTATAGCAGGATCTAGTAGGTTAGGAGAGTGTTAGGCCTATTATAGCAGGCAAGGGCATTACTAATCTAGCGCTTTATAAGCAATCTACAAGCTTTAAAGGTGGCTTTATAGATTGCTTTAGCATATTAAATAATAG
Source organism: Claviceps citrina (assembly GCA_018360365.1). NCBI lineage: Eukaryota > Fungi > Ascomycota > Sordariomycetes > Hypocreales > Clavicipitaceae > Claviceps > Claviceps citrina. Next base: position 2,026 of record SRQA01000406.1, on the reverse strand, counting down.
AAAACGCTAGTAGTAAATCCTATAATACTCGCGGATATGCCCTAAATATAAGAAGTATTAGAATAAGGCTATTTAGGCTAGCAGAGTTATTAATAGCTTTTATAGCTATTTAAAGAAGGTAGTCTTGCTACATATAGTCTCTAAGTTTGCTTTTAATAATGCTATACGTATGTTAGAGGGAAGCGTAATATTTTTTAACCTTTCTAATACTATTATAAGCTTTTATAGGGACCTTATTAACCTTAATTACTAACCCTTAGGCGTATTAATAGAATTTAGCTAACGCAAAGTTCTTCCTAGTATTATAAATAATCTATTTAGGCGGTCTAAGATAACTATTAATCTAATAAGCTCTAATAGTGTCCTAAACGTCTCTAGTAGTCTACTTCCTTAGTTTAAGAAAATAGGCAGCTTAGAAAGCTATAGCAGAATCTATAATATAAAGGACTAGCTTGCTATTAATTTAGAGGATATTAATAATAATCTTGTAATTAAACTTATAGTTATCTTTTAAAGTAAACTTAAATTAGCTAGGGCTCTTGCTGTGAAGTTAATACTACTTGCAGAAACTAGTAATCTTTTACAGGATCTTTAGGTTAAATTCCTTACTAGCTTTGTGGAGAACCTTTTACAGTCTTCTAATTAAAGGGTAACTAAAGCGTTAATAAAGCTAATAAAGTTGCGTTTTTATAAGGAAGAAGGCAACCGCTATAGTTAGCTTAAGATCCTACTATAAATAACCTTATTAATAGGTTATAAGGATCTCTTTTGTGCCTTAAATTAGCAGGTTCCTTAGGTTATTAAGCTTTATATTTATATAGTTTATATTAGTAATTAAGAATAAGAAGGGTGTTGCTATTAGCAGCATATAGAATTTAATCTCTCTAAGCACTGTGGGAACCTTTAAAGAACCTAGTAACAATGCTTTTCTAGCGCTAAAGGTAATATTATATTAACTCGCGGATTAGTTAATTTATAGCAAGGGAAATAGGCGTAAAAGGGCTTGGGCTTAAGCAATGCTAACTATAGAGACTCCTATAGCGCTAGTATTAGGAAGGATGCCTCTAAAGGTCTTTTCTAAATAGCGTGCTTTAGTAAGGAAAATATTATTAGACTAAGGCTCTTTATAGGGATTGCTATAGTAAAGGGCGTGTTTAAATAACTAGTCTTAAAGCATCTTAAGTACCTTACTACTATTAGGGATCTTTATTAAGAGTGTTAACCTTTGTAATACTATAGTAAGGAATTATAAAGGACCTGTAGGAGAATTAGGGTAGTTATCCTTTTTAGTCTTATCTAATAAAGCTATTATTACCTTAGTCTTAAGGATTAATTACTTAAGGTTATTAGGATTACTACTATTATTATCCTTGCCCTTAATATAAATAAGGAATTACTACTACTTCTGCTTTATTAGCCTGCTACAATAGAATTTAGATTAATTCTAACGCCTTCGTGACGCCTTATATTCTTTAGCAGAGTGCTTTGTAGACTAGCACCCTTGCTTCTTATAAATAAAGCAGCGGCCCTTATAATAAATAAAGGGCCCGCGTTATTACTATTAGAAGTCACAATTCTTCCTATAGTAATAATTAGTATAAAACATAGTATTTAAGTTAACTTTAGCCTCTTTTTAATAGAACGTACCACGCTTAGTAGCGTTTCTTTTAGCTTGCTTTACTCTAATACTTTTCCGGAGCTTTAACATTAGGTCCTTATATATAAAGGGGCTATTATAGGCTATAAGGCTGCATTTAGGGATATTATTAATAGCAGTAAGAAGCGTGTTTTGCATATTAATCTTGTTGTTTATATAGCCTCTAGTCCTATAATAGAGAGAAATAATCTTATTAGAGAGGAGGTTAAGGGCCTTAAGCATGCTCTTTTTAGGGTTTTCTTTTATTACCTTACGTAGTGTAATTATGCAAAGGTTATTATAATAAAGCTAAGTAGTGTTAATAGTTTTAAAGTAGTCTTTAATAAATTTAACTATTTAGGTAAAAGTTATGCCTTTGCTAAGGAGAAA